>CATIWO010141588.1:0-12924 GCA_949673435.1 Macaranga tanarius | reverse complement strand
TGAATTTTGGAGAAGAACAATGTTTGCTAATGTGACCGAAGCCATTGCAATTAAAACAAACTAGTGGGGCGTCCCCTTGTGGTGTAGAGGAATTGAAATACTGCTGAAAAGGAGGAGTGGTTGAAAATTGATGAGGTTGTTGATTGCGAGAAAAGGCATTTTGGCCCCTTCCCCGTCCTCTCTGGTTCCTTCCTCGACCGCGAAACTGACCACCACCACGAGAAGAGAAGTTTTGTGAAGTAGTTGTGACAAAAGCCGAAGGTGGTGTAGATGTTTTATTCGAATGTTCAGCTGCCAGACTTGCTTCCTCACTGAGCAAGAGTCCATACAAATCATCAAATGTGACAGCATCAAGACGATTTTCAAGTGAGCGAATAAAAGGACGGTAAACTGATCCCAATCCATTCGTAATAACCTGAACCAAGTCATCCTCATGCAAAGGATTTCCAAGAGCAACAAGTTGGTCGTACTGAGACTTGGCTCGTTGTGTATACTGCGCAATACATTCATTTTGTTCTTTTTGCAACTTATAAAAATTGCTTTTAATGGTTCGAATCTGTGCCTTTGAACCTGAAGCATAGGTTGAAGCAAGCTTGTTCCAGGCATCCTTTGCACAAGAAACACAAATAATTTGTGGTACAAATTGCTCAGAAATAGATCCAATTATCCAACTGAGTACCAGCTGATCCCGACGAAACCAAATAGTAAACTGGGGATTGATAGTGTTTTGGGGTGTGTTTTGTGGAGGAGGAACAGTGGTCGGGTCAATGTGAGAAGCCAAATCGTAACTATGCAAAAGAGGCATAAGTTGAGCCTTCCATAACAAGTAATTTGTGGAATTTAATTTAATGGGCAATTGATTGGAAATATTAGGCAGGGATGTTAATGCATGCGAAGAGGAAGAAGATGGGACAATTTGCTGTTCTGCCATATCTAAAAAAAAAAAAAAAAAAAAAAAAAAAAAAAAAAAAAAGAGGCTGTTAAGCACAAGGCTCTGATACCATGATAGAGCAGTAAAGGAACCCAATATCATTAAGTAAACAAGCCATTAATATAGGCTGAGTTACAACAAGTTGTTATACAAGATAAATCAGAACCGAAGATAAAGATAACTGAATAGTAAGCTAACACATACAACAGACCAACAGACTGTAACAAATTAATGTTATCTTATCAGATTCTTCTATATGTGTAATTTTTCTTACACATTTTATTTAAAAAAAATGCTTCAGACCAAATACGGTGATGTTTATGATTGTGTCAATATATTCAAACAGCCTTCTCTCAGCATCCTGCACGTAAGAATCAAAGCATATATCATCATCTACCTCCTTAGTTGGGGTTCCAAAATCAATAAAAAAAAAAACAGTGAATATATAGGATGGTTCGTCCTCATCTTCATCAGTACCGGTTGCATCATCAAAAGAGTGGCGGTCAGGGGTTGATGGTTGAAATATAATAATATGGCCATATTTTTTGTCCGAGCTCACAAATCCTTCGAAAGATTTTGGGAACTTGCGTTGCATGCATGAAGTTGGGCAATCAACGTGTGCGTTGAGTTGGAATTTGTGTTGCATGCATTGTTTTGTTTTTAATGTGTATGTGTGAGTTGATTATTTTTTTCACCTAAAATATTAGAGAAACCCTGAGAGAGAATTTGAAGATATATTAATTGGAAGGGCACTTAAAAATGCATGTTCTATAGTTAAAGTTATAGGACTGGAGAAAGGCTGTCCACTGGGAACAGTACCCACAGGTCGATATGGAGGTGTCACTCCCACTCGAAAAGAATGGCATCATGATGGAAGTGTCACTCAGGGCACTCAAAAAGGATGGGAACATGGATACGAGGTAAGTATATAGGTTTCATTGTAGTTTTTTGGTCGATGATTAGCAATATTATTAAAAATTAATTAGATTCATATATCTCAAAATACAAGTTTAGATCACTTGAGTCTAAAGTAAGTGATATATATATATATGATACCAAATTCTTGAGTCTAAAAGAACATTAAAAAATATTTGAATATTTGAGCTGAGCCATCTTGGTCTGCAGCACTACTAATTATATATTTATAAATATGATCATCTTGTAAAGTTATATATGTTAAGTGTTAATTTTTTTTTTTTTTTACTCAGTTTGTAGGTTTGCATTATGTCAAAGGGGAATGCCATGGTGCCACAGGGATTATGAGTATTTACAAGCCTTCAATAGATTGTAATTCTGGAATATATAGTGCTAGCATATTGTCTCTTGAAAGTGGAGGTGAATTTGATTTCAATCAAATACAAGTTGGATGGATAGTATTATTGTGTAATTTTTTCTGTTTTATTTATTATTATCAAGATATATATATATTTGAAAGATTTCTAATTTATTTCAATTTTACAGGTGAATCCATTTTTGTATGGTGATAACAGTGTTCGTATATATACAACATGGACGGTATGGATTTATTTCAATAAAAAGAATTATTTTCGCAACAAGCCACTAAACTAACTAATACTTGCCTTTGTTAGAAAACTACAATTAATTAGCCCTCTCGTCTTGTGTTCTCTTATGAGACAAAATTATTTTGTATGCAAATTTTTTTTGAAACTTAAAGGGAAGTTATATTAAAAATCATACTGCAGTACATCAACTAGAGCAGATGGAACCATTGAGTCCCAAAAACAGAGACCAGACAAAGAAACAGAAGCTCTTGCTAGGCAATGAGCTACTTGATTCGCTGATCTGCGAACAAAAGAGATCTTTACATCATTCATCTCTTTAATACAAGAAACACAATCGGAAATTACAAGTCCAAAAGGAGAACTATCTGTCTCACCAGAATAAATAGCCGAACAACACCCAGAGCATCTACTTCCACATCGACACCTTGAACCTGCAGATTTTTCAGCCACGATAATGCCTCTCTCAAGCTAAAAGCTTCCGCCATAAAAGGGCAGAGGTTGTTACTCTCAATGCAGCGACTGAATCCTCCAAGATCCACTCCCTCTAAATCTCGAACAATACACCCAAAACCAATTTTACATTCTTGAGAAAACACAGCAGCATCCACATTGCATTTCAACCGACCCTCAGCTGGGCGAGACCATCGAATACTAGAATTACTCGAGTCTGAAGTACATGTACTACTCAGAAATAAACGTTGCGACTGCTGCCATTTTTGGACTGCATCCAGAGCTCTCCGAGACAGTGACTGAGCTCTGAACTGCTTCCCCTCCCAGACAGCCAGGTTACGGCCAGCCCAGATAAACCATAATGTCGCCACAGCTAAATTACAATCATCGCTCGAACAACTAGCCAAAACCAAACCCAGCCAATCTAAAAGACCCCCACCATTACTCCTGCCATGCACCCCTGGAAAGCTCAACCAACACTGCTTCACACTCGGACAGGCTAAAAAGAGATGAAACACCGACTCCACACATCCATGACACAGAGGGCATACATTATTAACTTGGACCCGACGCTTCTCTAAATTATCCAGAGTTGGAAGGTTGTTGGAACAAGCTCTCCAAGCAAGCGATTTAAACTTTGGAGGAATTTGCAATGACCACAATTTCTTCCAGACATCCTTTCGGTTGTTATCAGTGATTAAATTTTGCTCTGCCATCAAAGCCTTATAAGCACTTCTCACCGAGTATTGCCCTCTTTTCTCCAAGAACCAATACCAGCCATCTTCAATTCGTCTATGACTAAGCAGAAAACTCAGAATGCTCGTAGCCTCAGCCTCATCAAAAACATCATTTATTACATCTCTATCCCAGACTAAACAATTAACGTGAAACAGAGAGTTTACCTTAGCATACGGAATAGATTCAATACCAACAGATCGAACATAGGGATCTTCCAGTCGAGGTAGCCAAGGATCAGACCCAATGTAAATATATTCTCCATTCCCTACTCTGCACCGAGCACCTCTTTTGATAATATCCTACGCTGCTATGATACTACGCCAGACATAACTAGGATTGCTGCCCAAAGAAGCATCTAGGAAAGATGAATTCCTATAATACCGAGCTTTAAAGATTTTTGCTACCATAGAATCAGGCTGTGAAAGCAGACGTCATCCTTGCTTCCCCAGGAGAGCCAAATTAAATTCATGAATCCTTTTAAAGCCAAAACCACCGTCCAATTTCCTCTTACATAATTTACTCCAATCCATCCAATGAATTCCTCTTTCATTACTTCTATATTTACCCCACCAAAAGGAATTCATCATCCTTTCAAGCTCATCACACAAGTTAAGAGGGAGCAAAAAAATACTCATCAGATAATTAGGAATAGCTTGAGCAACTGTTTTCAAAAGTAATTCCTTACCAGCCTTAGAAAGAAATTTATTCCGCCAACACTGTAACCGAGACCATACTTTTTGCTTAACAAAAGCGAAGACCTCCCTCTTATTATGGCCTACTAAAGAAGGAAGACCCAGATAGTGGCCATGACTATCTACCCCTTGCACTCCCAGAAACTCACAAATACCTGATCGAACTTCCTGCGTTGTATTAGTGCTAAAGCTAATAGAAGACTTCTGATAGTTAACAATCTGCATAAACTTTGAGGCAATGCTTTATATGAAACACCTCTTCAAAATAGGCTTTAAAGAAAAAATAGCTATCATCCGCGAATAAAAGGTGAGATACAATCGGAGCACCCCTTGCAACACAACATCCATGTATAAGCCCTCTTGATACGTATTTCTGAATAATAGCCGAGAGACCCTCAGCACACAATATGAACAAGTATGGTGAGAGGGGATCACCTTGCCTCAATCCACAACCCGGAGTTATAGGCCCCACAGAATGACCGCCACAGACAATCTGATACCTGACCGTTGAAATACAAAGCTTGATAAGACTAATCCATCTGATTGGAAAACCCATCTTGCACATTAATTGCAGGAGGAAATCCCACTCAACACGGTCGTAAGCTTTGCTCATATCAACCTTTAAAGCCGCCATTCCCATTTGCCCCTGAGTTTTCCGCTTTAAGAAATGATTTATTTCATACGCCACCAATATATTATATGATATTAGTCTATCTTTCACAAAAGCACTATGGAATTCAAAGATCATATCAGGGAGTATACGTTGCAAACGGTTAGCCAGAACTTTAGCCACTATCTTGTAGAGCACATTACAAAGAGAGATCGGCCTAAGATCATATATCATTTCAGGCGAGTCCTTCTTAGGAATTAGAACCACCGACGTATCATTAAGACCATCAGGGAAAGAGCAAGAATTAATAAAACCCAAACAACAATTAATTATATCTGACCCAATATCACATACCAAAATTTCTGACAAAATGCCGGATTTATCCCATCCGGCCCCGGAGATTTATCAGGATGCATGGAGAACACTGCATCTTTAATTTCATCTCCTGAAAACTCAGCATTTAGAATGGCCAAGTGCTCCGAGGAGACTCCCCTATCCACAACATCAATACATTCCGAATCTGGAATTTTGGATGTCGAAAAAAGATCACTGAAATACCCCGCAATAACCTCATCAAGACCATCATTCCAACAGCGCCACACCCCATTGCAATCCTTTAATAAATCAAAAGAGTTTCTTTTCTTTCGACCAAATGCATACACATGAAAGTATCGAGAATTTTTATCCGCATTTTGTAACCAGAATTGTTTCGCCCGTTGGCTCCAAAAATCCTCCTGCTGTTGTAAGATAGATAAATAAGAAATTCTGACCTCCGAAAGACGTTGGACACTCAACTGATTTTGCAATTTTTTAATCTCTGGTTTGTTATTATTGATATAAATATAATACTAGAAGAAGTTATACAATTATTAATATTTGTAGCTTTTTCATTATTTTTAATGTTGTCGTACCAAAATTACATGGAACTAGCTGTTAATTAGTTTTAACTTATAAACATTGTTATTAGTATCTTTACTATTTACAATGATAAATTTAATTTATTTTTTAATATATAAATTATTAATATATTATTTTCAATTACCATTGTTTGGCAGCGGGACAACAATGTTTTCACAGGTTGTTGGAGCACGTTATGCCCTGGTTTTATATTGGTTGACAACAAAATACCAATTAATTCAGTCTTAACCCCCTATGAGCCATTCAAACGAGAAATTATAGAGTCATTCAGGTCTTCCAACTCAGTCTATTGAATTGCAAGATCAAACCAATAAAATTAAAACAGTTGAATGAAGTGATTGGGAAAAGAAATCAAGTTAACAACGTCGGAGAATTTTTTTTGGATTAAGTTAACTAGTGTCTTATATTTATAGGTATCTAATTTTCAACTTATTTTTATAATATTTACATATAATATTTTTATTGATTTGGTCTTCAAACTCAGCAGATTGAGTTGGAAGACCTACTACTGTTTGATGTGAAATAGATAATACGTTTAAATGTCAATAATTTTTATCTACATGAATAATTATTATAATTACAATTGTTTGTCACGAAAACAAACTTTAATAAAATTAAAAATTCTTGAAAATGATATTTCATATTTATGCAGGAAAAAGGGTCTGAAAATTGGTGGCTTCGAGCCACTCTAGATTTTGCCCAAAAAGTAAATATAGGTTATTGGCCAAAAGAATTGTTTAGCAGTTTAGGCAACCTTTTCGCAAAAAAAAAAAAAATAAAAAAAAAAAATAAAAAGCATTTTAGGCAACCATGCTGACACAATAAGAATGGGAGGAGAGGTTTTCACAACCCTATCTGATGAGACAAGTTCTGAGATGGGAAGTGGAGTATTTGAGAATGGCAACTATTTATCCACCAGTTATGTAGCGGAAGTACAGGTTTCGGATGCAGCCTATAATATAACTCCAATAATTCCATGGTTCAATTCACGAGAAATTTTATAATGGTAATGTCTCATAATAAGTTGAAAAATCAAATCAATAGTATCAAACTATTTACAGACTACAGCTCACTCAAGTGCTATTTAAATTTTAGTTTTTATCATTTCAATTAAATATTAAATTTTAATTGATTTGATCTTTCAACTCATCATGGACCAGAATCACTGTATAATGTTAATCGAGTAAATCCCGCTGCTATCTTGAAAGTGATCAGTCAGAGAAGAGCTTCTATGGCTACAGCTTTGTGTTTGGAGGAGCTGGTGGAACTATGCATGTTCAAATAACTTAATTTTATATGTCCTCAAATAAAACACCACTTTTTTTTTTTTTTTTAATATAGAATAAAGTGTTAATTTTGGCTCTTCAAAAGTCAAACTTCGGTGTGTATCTCAATTGTGGTGCATCGTGTTAACTCAATTTAGGAAGATTGTTATTATTAATATCATATGCTCAAATATGCCGCCACTAGTTAACTTGCAACTAATAGCAAACTTTGTCTAATTCTGATTTTGTTGTAGTTTTGGATGATGTGGTGGGTCTTATTTTTGATTTTCAAGCTTATAATTTTGCTTGTAGGCCATAACATCCTTGTATAACAACATGTAACTAATAATAATTATTATTATTATTTATTTTTGGTAATGATGAATCCATAACATCCTTGTATAATAACATGTAACTAATTATTATTATTATTATTATTATTATTATTATTATTTATTTTTGATAATGATGAATGCAGAACTCTTCTAATTAAAAACCTACAAGTACAAGAAATCTTATGGTGAGTCTGGGATCTCTGATCCACAGGCTCTCCGATACCAAAATTAGAAAAGAACTATTTATTATGAGAAGAACATGTGTTTATATAGTAACATGCGAGATATACATATTCAAACACCAATTCATATTCTTATCATATTGGAATTTTGTCTTTAAACAAAATACTAATTACTACTTTTTGAACTATAAACTTTCTATGGGCTTGGCTCATTAAAGCTTTTTTTTCTTTATTTGGACTATCAGGTAATAATGACAGAATATAACAGCAGCATGTCATTAATTAATACTTTGGTACATCCAATCCAATCCTTCTCTACCTGAAAGGAAGTGCATGGCTGAAGTGCAAAACATGCGCATTCTGTGGAGTTTAATCCTTTCAATCGAAATACTAGACCACTCACCATACTCAGTGATACATGGTGCTCTTCAGGTGGATTTTCACAGGATGGTGTGCTGGTGAAGAGTGTTGGATATAGGCTTGGAGAACTAGTTGTCAGGACTTTTAAGCCTCGTCAAAATTGTGACTGGGTTGAGGATCCGAAAGGTCCAGATGATATACTTCAAATCAAGTTTTACCACATGGGAAATTCATTGTTGTTGGGGGTAAATATCAGTTCAAATATGAGTTCATCCCTAAAACGTCTATTTCTGATCAAACATTGTACCGCTGATGACATAGCACTTCTACTCGACTATGTTAACAACAGGTTGTTGGAAAGGTTTCTCGAAACTATCCAAGCACTGGGTCCTCAGTTCTACTTAATTCCTTTGATACTCTAAAACAACTACACCATCAACCCTGATGCAGAAATTTTAATCTGTCAGCCATTGTTTGAATCAAGTATCTTGTTACATCCAGCTGAACATATATATAGCATATAGCATCATCGAGTGATAATGTGATCAGTGCATGCAGTAGGCAGGTATGCATTTGAACCCAACAAGTTGTAACTACTTATTTTGAAGTTTAATGTTGTTAAGGAGATGTATGTGACAGCATGAATCATGCTCCTGTGTCATTTCCACAAGTGAAGTATTATTTGGGGAATTTGACACAAGCAAATAAGACTGAGTTCATTGTTTGTGGGTTTAAAGATGCAATTTAGGTAAAAAAATTTGAGATAAACTTAATCTAAATAAATAATTTTTAGGCGTAACATCATCTACCCAAATTTTGCCATACAACCACATGTGCTTTTCTGGAGTAAGTTTAAATACATCATTCATATGGTACTTAAAACCCTACTCCTTATGCAACATATTTCTTGAAGATTATAGCAACATTGGTTGATACGTTTCCGTCAATAATGGTCCTGTTAAAAAAAAATGTTATCTTCAGCATGGTTATGGCCCATAACTTATGGGCATTAATCCAAGATGGAGACCACATGTGACATGTCTTCACAACACTAAAATCTTATTGTCTTGTTTTGTTAAGATTAAAAAGTTGAATTTGAAAAAAAATTTATACAAACTGCATAGTAATATATATATATATATATATATATATATATAAAACATGTGTTTTCCCTCATTGTACATATATCATCGTGAATGATTTAAATATATCATTTTTAAAAAATTGTATTTTATGTAAACTTTTGATAAAAGTTTATGTGAACTTTTATTTTTCAAAACTCCCAATATTCTTATTAATTATGATAATAATTGCAAATATATAAATAACTTGATTTGGGTTGTTTACCAAAAAAAAAAAAGAAAAGAAAATCCTTAATTATTATTATTATTATTTTTTTTTGACGAAAGTCCTTAATTATTGTTAACAAGTGGGTTAAGTAATGATTGATATGCTGAATGATATATATACCTACCAGTACCACTCTCCCATCGATCTTAAAACCATGTGTAAATCCTTCAAAAGATCACTTGATTCTTTTTAGAATAAAACCATTAATTTACATGTAGGTGTGCATCATTACACTTTATTTATTTGGCTTGTAGTAGCATACTATTTTATTTTGTTGGCAAAAGACATTAATTGATCTGTCTTCTCATCTGCAAGCTCCAAAAAATAAAAGCAAATAATACTTCCTTTGAATACAAAAATGATTTCCATATGTGGTTGGATTTTTATAAAAGAAAATAAGAACTATTTATAGTCCTCGTATGTTGAAAGTGGATTAATTTTTACATATATATATTTTAATAAAAAATTCAAAATTAGATATAAATTAACATATTTTTTAATTTGATATTCATAGTCGGACGTATTTATTTATAATTAAGGCTCTGTTTGTTTCAAGGAAAATATTTTGTTTCTGAAAAATATTTTTTAGAAAACATATTTTTTAGAAAAATATAATATTTTTTGATATTTGGCTATGACAGCAGAAAAATAGTTAAAAAATATTTTTGGCATTTGGTTTGCAATAATTTTTTTTTAAAAATTATATAATATTATATTTAATTTTTTTTCTCATTCTATATTTGATAGGTATTCAAGTCTTGAAAAATAACATCTCATTATTAGAATGGAAAGTTATTTTCTAACATTTTTAAGTTATTTTCCATTAACTAGGTAAACAAACGGAGCCAAAATTTAAAATTATTGTTTGTATAAATAAAATCTGAATTGACAAATAAAACATTGCTCGTCTTGTCAATTCTTTTATAAATTGAACCAATCCATTTTATTTAAAACCTTAATTTATTAAAGGTTAAAGAGTTGAAGGGCAAAGAGGCTATGGCCATCACCATTAAATGGTGAGACCTGAGCTTGCTTACATTGGCGGCGCACACCAATAATTTTTTGTTACACAACTCATATGATTCATACCTTTTTTTTTTTTTTTTTTTTTTTCTGAAAAAGAAAAAAAAAAAATCTCATGTGATTAATATCACAATTTTTTATATTTGCCAACTACATGTTTTTTTTTTTTCTTTCAACATTGCCAACTAGATTTTTTTTTTAATTTTATGTTATTAGTTTAAATAAATATATATTTTTTAAAATAATTTTATTTTTATTTTTATTTTTATTTTCAAGTATATCTATATATCTATATATTTAAATTATTAAACTAACAGAACGAATGATAAATAAAATGATCATTTGATATTATATCTGTTGTAAAAGTGTTGTATTTTAAAAAGCAAAAACCAAATGTCCCACATTGTTTGTTTATAAAGTTTTTTATTAGTTTATTATGGAATTTGTATTCTTAGGCTTGTAAAGAGCCAAGGATTAGGAATGGGCTTGCGCGCACAGGGAAGTTGGGCTTAGCCTAAGGAATGGATTAATCCAACAATATCTAGGCAGTTATTTAAATTTTAAAAAATATAATAAAACCACTCTTAACATATTTAGTAATCAAAGTTTAATGGAATATTTAATTTTTTTAAAAAGGAAGTAAAACTATAAATATTATCAAACATTTTATTAAGAAGGTCTAAATTAAGTAATTAAATAATAAAAATTTATTTTATAATATTAAAAATTATAGATTTAGTCTCGAACCACCATGAGATTGTCCTCGTATATATATTCCATTAGAAAGCAACATTTTTGTTCATGTTGGCTTTTATTATATGTAGAAAAAGTTGAAATAATAACACCCGTCCTCGACTGTAGCCAGTTGTCTTTTAATCATT
The DNA here is from genome assembly GCA_949673435.1 of Macaranga tanarius. NCBI lineage: Eukaryota > Viridiplantae > Streptophyta > Magnoliopsida > Malpighiales > Euphorbiaceae > Macaranga > Macaranga tanarius. The sequence goes on along the minus strand of CATIWO010141588.1, from coordinate 1,666 downwards.
TAAAAATAACTTATATGTCTGTAATTAAAAGTTGATAATTATGTTACATCTTTTTCCTAATAAGTTGAAGGCTTCAAAACTCATATATATATATTGAAATTTATATTCAATATTTTTCTTTCAAAAAATTATATTCAATTTTTTTTAACTATAGTAATTTTAACAAATTGATGGATGCGTCTATTTTAATCCACATCTAATTAATTTCATATGCACTTTCCTTAATTAACTATACACTTAACTTAATCGAAAAACTAAAAACATACAATTGCAAATTATTTATATTAACTTAGAAACTTTATAATACAAAATTATATAAATAAATTTTAATTTTTGTAGAGGGTGAAGCTGAACTATTGAATAAATATATATTAAATAAAAAAAATGGTTCAGCAATGCATTATCAAAATCATTTATATTTTAATAAAAACTTTAGTTCCTTTTTGTTTTTTCCCTACGACGGTGGAGTATGGGAAGCAGGTGGTGTCGTTTTTGGCTGTTGCAATGAACTTACTTTACAGTAATTTGGTGTTTGATAAAGGCACTGACTGGTGGCTTGTGACTTGTGGGAGTTTGCGGCGGACATTGCAATCTAACTTAGCAATTGATATTTGATAGCATGTTCTGTGGACCAGAATCATACATTTATATACATCCTACAAAAGTAATAAAGTTAGGTTTTCAATTTTTATATGATACCAATCAATTAGGCATACTTACTGGTTACATATAATGATTAAGGAATGATATAAATAAATAATAAATAAATGATAAAGTTCACGAGTTCAATTTCTTCGTAGTTAAAGACCAAATATCTTTATCTCCCATTATCAATATATATATATAATTATAATAATCTTTGATGATTTATATAATAGTTGATAAGTGTTGTTGTAATTGTAGCTGTAGTGTAGTGGTAGTTTCAAGTCAGCCTTCAGTCGATCATGTGAATATATATATGTATGATCACAATGAATTCTCTTTGAAACTGTATTTATCATGGCGTTTATCATATCATAAGTGAAAAAGAATACCATGTGATTTATCTTTAATTTAATAATTTTTAGTACATAATTTTTTAATAATAAATTAAGATATATAAATGCCATCACTTTTAACTTTAAATTTTATTATATTGTTTAATGTTGTTAATTAATGTAATATAATAAATAAGAGAAAATATCATGTTAGTGCCATATCATATAAAAAATAAATATATTAGCATAAAAGAGCCATATCATCATGAATTATTTCATATCAAATATTTTAAATTAGAATTTATTAATAATATGAGTATTTTAAATTGAATTTCTCTAGTAACTATTTATTTATTCTCCGTAGAAAACATTTCTTTTATTTTATATATTATTAATATATAGATATGATGTATTTTTTTTGAGAACAATATAGATATGATGTATTAGTAAACTAATCTAGATTGTATATATTTATTTTAAATTATTAATTTAAATAAAATCATTTATATTCATATATGCTAAATAATAAATAAAATTTATGTCCATAGTCCTAACCGACGGCGCACGGGCACGGTACGGACATACGATCTCGCACGGCATTGATCTGCTCCCCCTCCCCAAATTACGAATGGCCAAACAAAAAATTAATTATATATTTTATAATTAGCTATAAAACATAATCATTGCAT
>CATIWO010141584.1:0-20345 GCA_949673435.1 Macaranga tanarius | reverse complement strand
GCTACTATCAAGCCCTTACACTCTAGTCCCTTTCTACCATTCCAACACAATCTTAAACTTAATTAAACCCCACCATCTAGCATGCATAAAATATATTACATACTTCATACTTACGTATGTTTTAAGGCGGGTGTTACATTTATCCTCAAGCAAAAAAAGAGAACAACCTATTCATAAGAAGAATTAATATCATGAGTAGTTCTTAACTTGAGGAACTATCCTACTCTCCCTTTAATACAAAGTTTAAAAACTAAAAATCAAAGCAATAACTCATAACCAAGAACATAACAATTACCAAGTGAATAGCAAACTCCCTCGTTGAATACGTGAAACAATATGATTAACAACCAAGAAAAATGAAAGTAGGCATGAAACACTAATACACATGTAGTTCTTTCATTAACAACACTTAAAAGGCACATCACTTATTCCTTATACTTTTCCTATTGTAGTATCCCCCACTTTTCCATATTACTCAATGTGGATACCTCAATAAAGTCCTTTGGATACTCATACCCTTTATAGAGCATTGGAGTACATGTACGAGTGCTTTTGACGCTCCATCTCGCTTAAGGAACTTATTTATTTAATTTATTTTATTTTATTTTAGACATAGTGCCTATACACATATGAACTACATGAAACATTTAGATTCCTACAAACATCTTTCTCAACTATCAAACACACTATTTCAATCACTCAATGAAGGAGTAAGCATTAAGTTCATTAAAATTTAAAAATTCTTAATCATAAGTTTTTCCTCTAACTGAACAATCCAAACCAAGCATTAAAAGGAGTTTAACACACTTACTCAAGAAGAACACACCTAATAATACTAACTCTTGGTACAAATAGGCTCAAAAACTCAAGTGAAGGGTCTTTTATTCATGTAACAACAAACTAAGATGCAAAACACAAAATTAAAAATAAAAACAGAAAAATAAAGGGAAAAGAGAACTTCCCTATTCAGATGCATTCAAAATTTTGATTTCCTCCCCCACACTTAAAACTTGCAATGTCCTCATTGCTTAAAAATTGGTCCAAATTTCGTATGGTATTGCAATCAAGTCACATGGGCATACGTGCCTTACTTCTTTTTCTCATGGTTCAAAAGGGATCTAGCATGGCCATGCTGGATTTTGGCATGGCCGTCCCTGATTTATATTACAGGCGGTTCATAAGTGGTTCTCTCTAAGAAAAGTGAACCTCAAATGTTGGGGTAAAGGTTTCAAATCTACATTTGGTGGTTTTATGATTGATGGTGGTGTTGGTTCAGAATTTGGTAATTGGATTTAGGAAAAAGAGGCTTGGTGTTTAAGGTATTTTTCATCTTGGGAGGGTTGGACCTGCATACACTTCTCAATATTCTCCAATTCATCACAATTTGCTAACCTTCTTCGTTGGACTTCACTCACACATTCATCCAAAATATCAACTCTAAAGTACAAATCATTATTAGAAGGATGTTTCATACCTTGATAGATGTTGAACTTACAACTCTCCTTACCTACTCTTAATGTCAACGTACCATCATAAACATCAATGACTGCCTTAGTAGTGTAGAGGAAAGGCATACCAAGGATCAAGGGGATGTCTTCATCTTCCTCAAAATTAAGGACAACAAAGTCCACTGGAAAATTGAATTTTCCAGCCCTTATATGTACATCTTCAACTATTCCTTCTGGTTCCTTTACTGTCCTATCTGCCAGTTGTAAATGGATGTTCGTTGGTCTTACTTCTCCAAGTCCTAATTTTCAATAAATAGACAGAGGCATAAAATTAATATAAGCACCTGAATCACATAAAGACTTTTGAACTAATAAATTTCCTACAGAACATGGGATAGTATGACTCCCTAGTTGCTTCCGTTTTAAAGGAAGTTTATTAGAGATGATTGCACTGCACTCCTTTGTAAGCATAACTGCCTCACATTCATGTAACTTCTTTTTGTTGGAAATCAGCTCCTTTAAGAACTTTGCATACTTTGGCATCTGAGCTAGATATTCCATAAAAGGCACATTGATGTGAAGTGTCTTGAATCTTTCCAAGAACTTTACAAACTGCTGATCATACTTCTGTTTCTTCAACCTTTATGGATATGGTACTGCAGGTTCATATGGTTGAATTGGTGGTGACTTTGGCTTCTCTTTATTCTCCACCTTCACTTTTGGTTCTTCTAATGTCTCAACCCTTTCACTTTCTGGCTCTTTCTCTCTTTCCTTCTTCTTTTCGTTATACTCCATTGTTGCTTTAGGGGTTTCGATCTCTATACCGCTTATTAAGGTGATAGCCTTCACTTGCTCCTTTGGATTCTTCTCCGTATTGCTTGGTAATGCACCTTGATTCCTTATTGATAAAGAATTTGCTAGCTGCCCCATTTGTACTTCTAGATTGTGAATAGAAGAAGAATGATTTCGAATCATTTACTCCATTCTCTTTTGAGCTTCATCTAGCTGACTCATCTTTACTGATATTACATCCATGAATTTCTCCATCTTACTTTCCATTGAAGTTCCCAAGATGAACCTTTGTTATGGTCAAATTGAGGTTAAGGTTGTTGTGCATCTTGACCTCCAAATCCTGGTGGTACTTGTGGTCTCCACTGGTTATTCCCTTGATTAATCCAAAAAAGGTTTGGATGGTTCCTCCAACTAGAATTGTAAGTGTTACCATAGACTTGGTTTTAAGGCCTTTTGAAATTGCCCATATAGTTGACACCTTCCATAGACATTCCTTACATCAATTGACATTCTATTATAGGATGACCTCCTTAATATAGTTCACATGAGGAAGACAATGTAGATACTGTATTCACATTCACCTTGTCCATCCTTTTTGTCAGAGCATCAAGTCTTGCATTCAACATAGTTAAACTGTCCACTTCTATTGCTCCAGCCTTCTTTGTAATGGTCCTCTCATTAGACCATAAACTCTATGTGTTGGCCATTTCTTCAAAGAGATCTAAGGCATCTTCTGGTGTCTTTGACATGATTGTCCCTCCAGCTGCTGCATCAATGTTGATTCTAACTGCATGATTGACTCCTTTGTAGAATGATTGCAACAAATCCCATGTAGGAATCAATTGAAGTGGACACTGCTTCTGAAAGTCTTTGAATCTTTCCCAGCACTCGTAGAAGGTTTCATCATCTCTTTGAATGAAAGAGTTAATCTCATTTCTGATCCTCATCACTTTTGCAAGTGGCAAGTATGAAAAAGGCTGTGTAAAGCTCTTGCCAAGTGTTGATGGAGTTGGGTGGCAAACTTCTAAACCATCTCTTTGCTCTATCCATTAGGGAAAATGGAAAGAGAATCAACTAAATTGCATTAGGTTGTACTCCATTCATCTTGAAGATAGAATAATACTCCAAGAATCTAGACATATGACCAAATGGATCCTCATATGGTAGCCCATTGAATAGTGAGTTCTGGATCATCTAGATCATAGCTAGCTTGATCTCAAAGTTGTTTGCTGCTACCGCTAGCCTCACAATTGGTGTCTGATCACCTTGTACATTAGGACTCATAAAGTCTCTCATGGTTCTCGGACCATTCTGAGGATTTTGAAGAACTTATTGTCTTGGTGGGTCATTCTCTAAGTCCCTTGCGTCCATTTTGCTTGGTGAGTGTTTTGATATGACTGTTTGTTTCTTTTTCTCATAAACTGTCTTTTCTAACTCCAAATCAAGTGGTATCAATTCAAGTCCTTATTTTCTTGCACTCCTTGTATTGTTCATCAACCAACATAAATTTCTGCAATACCATAATTAAAGCAAAAATTAAAAATAACGTCTAAATCAAGCAACACAATTTTCTTACAATATCAATCCTTTGCCAAATCCCCGGCAACGGTGCCAAAAACTTAATGTGTACTAATATGCAAGCGTACAGAATCGTATCAAGTAGTAAATAAAGATATCGTCCCACCGAGATTTGAGGTTGAATACTGCAGTGCTCACAATGTTTGATTGTTTAGACAACGAAATGGAGTTTGGATTCTTTAAGAATTAATACTAAATCAAAATAAAGAAAAACTCAAATTCAATCAAAGTTTAAAAGCTAGGATTCTTATTCTTAAATTGACTATTTCAAACGATTGATTAACTAACTAGGTTTACTCAATCCTAATTCATTTTGAAGGGATCTTAAGAATTATAGATTTTCCTCTCAGATAAACCTATGATTAATTGGGAATTAATTAACACTAATTAGTGTATATTTTGTTATGTTTAAGGTAGTAAATTTATGTTATTTTTGTGATAATTTATGTTTAGATAGGATATTTATGTTTATTTGATGTTTGTAGGTCATTAATCAAGGTTGGATATGGATCAATCGAAGATTATGAGCAATTAAAGTCAATTTTTGAAGCTTTTGTGAACACTGGCAACAACACGGCTGTGTGTCTGCTCGTGTAGTCCGCTGGAGGATTTAAATACCTTGAACACGAGTCAAGACACACCCGTGTGTCAGGTCGTATGATGCACTGCCATATTTATATACTTGACACACGGTTCGGGACATAGCCGTGTAGGTGCTCGGATGTTGCATACAAGGAAGACATGGGCGTGTTGGTAAACAACATGGCCGTGTGTGCGGAAGAGACCTGATCGAAATAACTTCTTTTAACCCTAATCTAGAGGGACTTGAAGGGGGTATATAAAAGGAATAGGAGAACTAATAGAAATCATCTTTTTGACAGAGAAAAGAGAGACCTTAGGGCATTATTGAAGATCAAAATTGGAGAGATCAAGAGATTGAATTTCTATTTTCTTTTTCTTATTTTTTGTAATTGGTGATGGATTTCTTTTACTTGTCATTTTAGTTTAGTTTAATTATGTTAGGCTAGGGTTTTATTCATTAGGGAATTAAGGATCCGAACATGAACTAGTCATATTTTCCTTCCTAATAAATCTTTTATTCATGCAAAATTATGTTTATTGAGATTAATGCTTGTTTGTGTTTAGCCAGTATTGATAAAATTTAAATTGAGATTATACATTGAGAGATGATTGTCTTAATGGAACCATAAACATAAATGAAATTGATTCATTGCTAGAGATAGATTGAATTGATTTAATTCCTTAAGAGTTGAGATTAAACTTTGTTATTCAATTGGTTAGGGTTTGTAATTACAATGAGAATTGGATTGTATGATCTTAATTAAAGGGTGCAGAGTAGTATAGTCAACCTTAAGAAAGGTGATTATCATTTTAGATAGCTCAGGATTTGCATGAATAATTAAATTAAGGGAAGGGAAATTGGTTAATGAGTGTGAGGTGAATTAATTTCCTAATGGTTGTTTTAGATTTGGTTAATTGATTATAAAATTAGGATTTATAGTTTATTTAGTTTTACTTAATTATAATTAAATTGATCATTACATTTGGACGCTTTAAACAATTAGAAATTAATTAATAGGTGGATAGATTAAAATCTCTGTGGGAATGATATCTTTAGTACTACTTGTCGATTCTGTATACTTGTAGAGTTTTACCAAACAGTTTACTAGCTCTCACCAACCTAATGTCTTTTAAATCCAATTTTAAATCTCAACCTTTTAATCAATATTAATTCACTTAACTGTCTCTCAACTAATTAAGCAAATAATAGGTTATTGCCTAATCCTACAGAACCTATCTCTCAATCAAGCTCTATGGTGTCAATTCAATCTTAGGTTGGCCAGGCCCAAAATGACATTAAGCACAACAATAACCAATGAATTAGAACTAACAACCTAACATTAATCACAATAAGCACATGGCCAATTCAGAATAAGAACCCTAAAAAGGAATTTAGCCACTCATATTAAAAAGAAAAGAAAGAGATGAAGAAATGAAGAAAACAATTCCAATTATAATGAATAATAAGAAATGTTAACAAGAAAACTTCCTTCACCAAGGTGTAGAGAAAGCTTGTCCTTCAATCTTTAAAACCAACTCCTATTCTAATATAAGCAAAAATAAAAACAAGAACTAAAAAGAAGAACAAAAACAAAAACTAGAACTAGAACTAAAAACAGAACAACCTTTAAATGAAAATGAAATGATCCTATTTATAGACCCAAAGACCTAGTAAGAAAGGTAATCTAATCCCTTTCAAACTCTATCTAATAAAAAACTGAGAGATAAGTCCCTATCTATCTAAACTTTAGCTGAAAACTATCATCTCATTGGCTGCCACATAAGTCAGGCGTGGGTGCACAAGAAAATGTCATGGCTGTGCAAAAAACAATATGTTGGTGAGCTTTATGTCTTGCACGACTGTGCCACCTGTATCATGCCCAAAAACAACTCTCAGGCATGGCCATGCAATAATTAAGCACGGCCATGCTAATCCCCAATGTAGATAACTCCTTATCTTGAGTCCTTAGCTCATCCAATTTTCAAGGCTTAATCCAATCTTCATCCCAATGCATCCTACAAAACCAAATACAAAAGAAATTATCTAAAAACAACTAAATCCTAATAATTAAGACAAAATAATAAAACTAACTAAATTAACTAAAAACTAACTAACTAATGCAATTACTAAGCCTAAGATGCAATAAAATAGAGTGCTTAAAACAAGTGTTTTTCATACTCATCAACTACAGAGGCTCACGCCTCTATACCACAGAGGCGCCGCCCTCTCCAGGCAGAGGCGCACGCCTTTGTGCTCTAGAGGCACCGCCTCCCCTTCGCCATCCAACGTACAAATTTTCAAAATTCAATAAATCGTCCGAAATCTAATCTGTTTAATCACTCAAAACATCACTCAAAACATCAATCAAAACAACAAATCAACAGAAGAAATTTATGGGGCTTTGAAAAAGGGAATCCACTCACCAACGCAGTTGTTTCCTTCAACTCACTTTTCCTCTGCTCGTTGCACGTCACCCAAAAATCATTATCCTTTTTTTTTAATTCCTAATTTGAGGAAATGGGCGGTTAATTCCCAATAAATAATTTTATCCTCGAACTTAATTATTTCAATTAAGTCCTTCAATCAAACTTATTTTCTACACAATCTAGTCCTATCGAAATATAGTATTAAATATTCGGGTACGGACCCAACAATTCTCCCCAACTTAGAAAATTTCATCCTCAAAATTGGAGAGCGCTAATATCCTTAATCAGCTTGGGGTATGAATAGCTGCAGGTACCGATGTCTCATATCTTCTTCACGTTCTCACATGGCTTCATCATAAGCAGGGGTGTGTAAAAAAAACTGAAAAATGAAAAACCAAACCGAACCGAACTGAACTAGTCGATTCGCTTTTGTTTTCGGAAATAAAATATTAATTCGGTTTAAATTGAACCAAACCAATTTTGGTTCAATTTTCAAAGTAAAAAATATATATTAAACTGAACCGAACCGAATTCTTTGTATATTTAAAATTTTATATATATTTATAGGTCAGTTTGATTGGTTTAGTACTAATATTTTAATTTTTATTAATAATTTTAGTTATAAATATATAAAACTCTTAATAAAATTATTTACTACCAAAAAAATTCTAACAAAACGTATTTAAATATATTTTAGAGGATCAGTTCATTTAATTTTTTTTAAAAAATTAATAAATAAAATAAATATAAAAAATTAGCATTAATATTTCTTATAAATCTTATTAGAATATTGTAAAATTACATAAATAAAATAACTTTAAAAATAAAAAGTGAAAATAAAATAATAAAAAAATAACCGAACCGAAAAAATTTAGTTCGGTTCAATTTAGTTTTAGAAATTTTTTGCACCGAACCGGTATAAGTTTGGTTCAATTCGATTTTAGGTATTTTTAAACCGAACCAGCTTTTGCACACCCCTAATCACGAGGGTGATTTCTCCACAGTTTTTTGACTAGTGGAATAATCTTATTACGTAGTATTATCTGATCTTTGGCTATGATTGATACTGGTTCTTCTTCGTAGCTCAAATTTTCTTTTAGTTCCACCAGTTGTTCTCATAGTACATGTGAAGGATCACTTCTGTACCTTCTTAGCATCAATACGTGAAACACGTCATGGATTCTAAACAAATTTAGGGGTAGTGCCAATCGATAGGCTACTAGCCTAACGTGTTCAATTACCTTGTACGGTCCTATGAATCTTGGGCTTAGCTTACCGTGCTTTCCAAATCTCAGCACTCCTTTCTACGGAGATATTTTCATAAATGCCTTCTCTCCCACATTATATTCAATGTCAGCTCGTTTTAAATTGGCATAACTTCTTTGCCTATCCTGAGCCGTTTTCAAATTCACTTAAATTACATGAAGATTTTTCGTGGTCATCTGTACCAACTCCAGTCCTAACAACTTTCTCTCTCCAGCTTCCTCCCAACAAATGGGGGTTCTACATTTCCTTCTATATAATACTTCAAATGGTGCCATTTCTATGCTACTCTGGTAGCTATTGTTGTAAGTAAATTCCATTAATGGCACTTGCTTATTCGAATTACCTCCAAACTCCAATACATTTGCTCTGAGCATATCTTCTAAAATTTGGATGGTACATTCAGATTGACCGTTCATTTGAGGGTGAAAAGTCGTACTAAATTTTAATTTAGTACCTAGCGCTTCTTGCAGACTTGGCAAAAAATGTGAAGTAAATCTTGGATCTCGATCTAATACGATTGACACTGGAGCTCCATGCAATCTCATGATCTCCTTCATATACAATTCTGTCAACTTATCCAAATTGTAGTTGGTATTGACCGGTAAGAAATGTGCCAACTTTATTTATTGATCCATGATCACCCGAATAGTATCATGTCCTTATTGGGTTCTCGGCAAACCTACCACAAAATCCATTGTGATATGTTCCCATTTCCATTCAGGAATTGGCAAGGATTGCAATAATCCTTTGGGATGTTTGTGTTTAGCCTTTACTTGCTGACACGTCAAACATTTAGAGACAAATTCTACAACATCACCTTTCATTCCTTTCCATCAATAATTGTCCTTCAGCGTCCTATACATCTTCGTACTTCTTGGATGTATAGCATACGTCGAATAATGTGCCTCTTTCATTATTTCTCATCTTAATTCTTCTACATTTGGCACATACAGTCGGTTTCTAAACTTCAAAACTTTTTCTTCACTGCAACTCAATTCTTTCACCTTTCTATCTTTAGCATCTTTACACATCCTTTTTGCTTCCTCATCCACTTGTTGTGCTACCTTAATTATTTCTATTAAGATCAACCTCACCTTCAAAGTAGCTAACACTCTACTGGAGGACTCTATCTCAACTTCAACATTTAGCTTCCTCATAATACAAATTACCATTCGATTTTTGGCTCAATGCATCCGCAACCATATTAGCTTTTCATAGGTGATATTCTATTATATAGTCGTAATCCTTTAATAGTTCCACCAAACATCTTTGTCTCAAGTTTAACTCCTTCTAAGTTAAGATATATTTCAAGCTCTTGTGATATGTGAATATTTGACAAGTAACTCTGTACAAATAATGTCTCCACATCTTTAATGCAAACACTACTGCTGCTAATTCTAGGTCATGTGTGGGATAGTTTTATTTATGTGGCCTTAGTTTCCTTGATACATACTCTACAACTTTTTCATCTTGCACCAATATACAACCAAGTCCTTGCTTTAAAGCATCACTATATACTACATAATGACCTCCTTCAACAGGTAATGTCAATATTGGTGTCGTAACCAATTTCTCCTTTAAGATTTCAAAACTTTGTTGACATTCTGAACTCCATACAAACTTAACATTCTTAATCGTTAGTAGCTTTGTTAACGGTGATGCAATAATTGAGAAATCTTGTACGAATCGTCGATAGTAACCTGCCAATCCTAGGAAGCTTTATAGTTTTATTACATTTCTTGGTGGCTCCTAATTAACAATTGCTGTAATTTTGCTAGGGTCTACGTACACTCCTTCAGCAGATATCATGTGTCCAAGAAACGTAATTTTGTCCAACCAAAATTCACATTTCCCAAACTTCGCGTAAAGCTGTTTAACTCTCAAAATCTTTAATATTATCCTTAGGTGCTATTTATGTTCCTCTTTTGACTTTAATACACCAGAATTTCATCAATGAACATGATCATGAACTTATCTAAATATGGTCTGAATACATGATTCATCAGGTCCATAAATCCAGCTGCTGCATTCGTAAGTCCAAACGGCATGACTAAAAACTCATAGTGCCTGTATCTTATTCTAAAAGCAATATTTGATACGTCGGATTCCTTGATCCTCAACTGGTGATAACCAGAGCGCAAATCAATCTTTGAAAATACTTTCGCTCCTTGTAGTTGATCAAATAAGTCTTTTATCCTGGGTAAAGGATATTTATTTCAGATTGTGACCTTATTCAGCTGTCTATAATCTATACACAGCCGAAGAGATCCATCCTTCTTTTTCACGAATAATACAGGTGCGCCCCAAGCTGAAAAGCTTGGTCGGATAAATTCCTTATCCAACAGCTTTTACAATTGCATTTCAGTTCCTTTAGTTCCACTGGAGCCATCCTATACAACGATTGTGATATAGGAGCTATTCCAGGTATGAGTTCAATTTCAAACTCAATCTCCCTCTCTGATGGTTTTCCTGGCAAATCTTTGGGAAACATGTTCTTGAACTCATTCATTATTGGCAATTCTTTTAATTTTGCACTTTCATTTTGTTCTTCTATTACTGAGGCTAGATAGGCTTCATATCCCTTTCTAAGATATTTTTTGACTTTTATTATCGACATAATATTGATAGGAACCTTCTTATCTCCTTCAACAAATACTATCTTTTTTCTACCTTCTACCTCTAATTCTATTTGCTTTTCAAAGAAATTTATATTGGCTCGGTAATGGCTCAACCCATCCATTCCGAGTATAGCATCAAATTCATCAAGATGTACGGGTATGAAATTCCATTTCATTTTACCCCTATCAATTATTACCAAAATATTTATACACACCTTCTTGCATACTACACTCATACCCATAGGCGTGCTCACTATCACAAGTTTATTCAAATCATCTATCCTAAGTCTATCATGTATCACAAAAGTTGATGATAAGAATTAAAATATAGCACTAGGGTCAATGAGTATGCGTACTAACTTACCGTTGATATGCGCCTTGCCTGCTATTACATCTGGAGACTCCTCTGCCTCCTTTTCTATAACACCATAAACCCTTGCCTGCTGCACACCTCTAACTATAGTATTTAGCTCTCCTGGTTAGTTTTGATGAAGTTCTTTTACCTCCATTTCCTCTCTAGTTGTGTCTGCAAGTCTTCCTGCCCTAGTTGCTCTTCCACCTTGCTCATTATGAGGCTTGCACTGAAGGTTCTCTGGGTGGTGCTTTCGTACAGTTTTTGGCGTAATGTCTGATGTCATAAGATCAAAAGCATCTAACTTGCAATTGACCAAACCTTCCCGAATGATTCTTTCTACATACATTGCACTATGGCAATACGTCTTTCCCTTGCATGCCATATTTAGTACCAGTTTGTCCTAATGGTCTCACCGATTGCCTAACTAGTGCCTGACTTCCCTGAGGTCAGTTTTCACCTCCTATCCTCACATTACTTCTAGAATAATGAAAGAATCTTGATTGTCAATTCTCATTATTTTTCCAGGGTTGTCGCGATGACTCAAGTTGTTAATTTTGTTGGGTCCGATTTAAAGCTTCAAATTCTTTATCTAACTTTTCCTGTTCCATTGCTTTTTCAACCTAGCCTCGAAAAGTAGTTCTAGAGTAGAAATTCAGCTTCCCTCTCAATGATATATGCAAACCCTTACGAAAGTTCTCACTCTTTTTCTCTTCTATAGGGTTGATATCCTTGGTGTATTTGTATAAATCTTTAAACTTATCCACGTACTCTCTCACCGTCATCAATCCTTATGTCAGCTTGATAAATACAACCAACTTCTCTTTTTGATAATTCTCAGTTAGATATTCTTTGCGGAACTCTTCTTGAAATACCTACCAATTCAGAGCTTTTCCGTCGAGATTCTGAATTTGAGTCAACCAATCGTCAGTTTTATCGAACATCAACCCATAAATGTTGCTCATCTTTTCTTCATTAGTCAGTTGTAGAGTCATAAAAGCTTTTTCCATGATTTTAATCCATTTGTCAGCCTATCCTGGATCTAATGTACCATAAAAGGCATATGCTCCACACTTCTTTGTGTGCTCAATTACATCTCCGAGCCTCTTATACTTTTTCCTGTCTCTTTCTGCCATTATCGTGGCCATAGTTCGCACCAATTTTGTAGCATCTATATACATTATTGGTGGCATTGGGTTAGCTTCATTTCCACGTACAGGTTGTAGTGGCTGTCCATTACGTGCTTGCCTTGGTACATTAAAATTCAATATCATTATCCTCAACATCGAACTACCTTACGGTCCTTACCTACTCTCTGCACCATATGCATGTCCATCACTCCTTTCGTTACTAACGAAGGCTTCTGATGGAGATCTATTCAGTGGTATATCTCTACTTCTATTCACATTTTCTACTCTTTCCACTATATCCATTCTATCTCCCTGGGCACCTCGGCCTCTCGGTCTACCTCTAGGTCTACCTTAAGCACCTAAACCACCTCCCATAGTTCTTGCCATTACTTAACTTCCTGTAATTTAAGATCAAATTATTCAGTACTCCTATATCATTAAAAATTATGACACCCCTCATTACCGGCACCCACGTCGAACAGATTTACAACTCAGACTATCCAGCACAGAGTAACAACGTGGAAAGGTACCACTACTAAGATGAACCAAACAAACTACCCAAATAGACTGGTTTGCAATATGGGTGAATAATATTTATATCGCTCAAATTATATTTTAAACCTATTCATTGTGGTTATTTGTTTTCTTGTATCTTTGATTGTTGCTTAATAATACTACTAAAACTTATATACCTAACAATCACCAATCATTGCAAGGTATATAGATATACAATCTAATCAATAAAACACTGATACTAAAAAGCATAATGTACATACATATATACAAAATAATATACAAGATCAGTGTTCAGCGGTGAGGGAAAAAACTAGAAAATAAGGGCTATCAAAAATATATACAACATAATACATCAAAAAGGATCAAAGCCCTAACAAATCTCTAGATAAGATAGACTAACTATCCTAGGATGTGCTACCCACATATTTACCCAAAAATAGTAGCAATAATACTAAACCTCAACCCTCTACCGGTAAAAAGAGCATGGTATCAACGGCATCTAAAATGACTAAGTCCAAGTCAGAGTGACCCGGACTCCAACCTGTATCTCATAGGCAATGAAAATGACTGTCAAACAACTGTCTAAAAAGTCATTCCTGATCGTACTAGTACAGTAATCAGTGGCGATAGGGTCTACAGAAACTCGAAAGAAAAGTTCAGCGTTGGGATTATGTCTAATATAGTACAAGATCGTCATCTCATCACCATGTACGTCTAGTGACTGGGCTACCTATATGATTTCCATTATTACTCTATACATTATGTACAATAGCTAAGCTGAAAACAAAACAATTTTACAAAAGGGAGTGGTGAGTATTTCTATATGAAACACTCAATGAATGAATTAAATAAAACACTTCTAATAACTGAAATAATAACATTTCAAATAATAAACAATTTAATAAGAAATTAATCAATATAACAGTTAAACATTAACTGTAAACCAAAGAATCCATTAAAACATTTAAACATATAAGTTAATTCACAATTGAACTCATTGAATCAATATACAATCAAAACATAATTGATTTCTTTTAACAGTATATAATTAGATTACTGTCAATGTGGTGGGTGCCAATCAATACATTGAAGGTTCGGGCCAGGTATGCATACTATAATTGTAAATCATATAAAGTAGCTAAAAAGGTTATCACTGTGTTCCGAATACAAGAAATAACATGAGTTGTTATGTCTCTGACACAGTCTTACATCTCATTGAACCCTGTCGTACCCTGGGCACTGTCTTACTGCAACCTTTTAATATATTATCATTCAAAATCATTCAATTATCATAATTTCTCAATTCAACCTTGGTCACAGCCAAGAAAAATACTATAAACATATCTCAGTATTCAAATTCAGTTCAGAAACAAGTTTTTCTTCCAAATCAGACTAAGGTATTGCTCAAAATCATATAGAGGTGTTGGATCTGCAGAGAGGCGCCGCCATTCCTCACAGAGATGTCGCCTCTATGCCTCAGAGGTGCCGCCCTCTTCAGGCAAAGGCGCACACCTTTGTATTGTAGAGGCACTGCCTCTAAGGCCCTGATGGGCTGAGGCGCCGCCTCCCCTTCACCATCCAACATACAAATTTTCAAAATTTAACAAATCGTCTGAAATCAAATCCCTTTAATCACTCAAAACATCAATTAAAATAAAGAATCAACAAAATAAATTTATAGGGCTTTGAAAAAGGGAATCCACTCACCAACGTCGTTATTTCCTTCAACTCCCTCCCGTCTCCTATGTTGCTCACCGACTGACAAACGAACTTCGCTCAATTTCCTTCTTTTCTTTCTTTAGCTCTACTTTTCCTTTTTCTTTCAATTGTTTGGTACCAAATGGTACCAGACCTCCCTTACCTTGTTTTGCATTGCAGACGATGGGTGAGTCATCCTTACCTTTCCTCTGCTCGTTGCACATCCCCTAAAAATTCATTGCCCTTTTTTTTTAATTCCTAATTTGAGGAAATGGGTGGTTAATGCCCAATATACAATTTAGTCCTTGAACTTAATTATTTTCAATTAAGTCCTTCAATCAAACTTATTTTCTATACAATTTAGTCCTATCTAAATATACTATTAAATATTCGGGAATGGACCCAACACTTATACTTTTATTTATCAATACATTTAGCCTTATATATTTTTATTTATAAATGTATTTAGCCCTTATTCGATGGAAATCATGTATTGTTATGTTTTTTCTTATATTGAGTCCTTATATATTTGTTTGGGTACATTGCTTTTTTATACTTTAATTTGTTTATCAACATTTATTTTTTATATTTTTATTTATTGATACATTTTATACTCTGTTTGATGAAAGAAGGTTACTGATAGTTAAAAATATATAATTTAGTCTCCATATTTTAAAATTTTATCCATTATATATTTATAATTTTAATTTTTTATCAATTGAATCATTTAAAAATACTCAAATAACTCAATTAAATTTTAAAAGTTAAAGTTTAATATTTATAAATCTTTTATTATATAATAAAAATAGGCGTAATATATTTATGCCCCTTTAACTTGACACATTTTGTCAGTTTTCCATTTCAATTTGAAATTAATCATTTTGACACCTCAACTTGCTAAAAATATTATATATATATAACATGTATTTTTATTTAGTTGAAGTGTCTAAAGAGTTGCATTAATAAGTTCAAGTGTCTAAATAATTAATTTCTAAATATTTGTACAAATTTTTAACTTTTTTACAAAAAAAATGTTATATTTTAATTATTTTAAAATTTACTTCTCAATTTTCAATTGTAATATTGAAAAACTTTTTGAATTAGAATTGAGAAAAAAGAGAAAATTTTGAGGTACTAAAAATATTAATTAAGAATAAAAAATGTTTAATTTTTATGAAAAAATAAAGAAATAAGTTTTTTTAAAAACTTATGATGGTCATTATTCGTTATTGTTTTATTAATTAATACATAAAAAGTTAAGATTTTATGTAAAAATTTAGAAATTAATTTCTGAATTTATTTTGAAAGTGGTAAGATTAAAATTTAAAATTTTTTATATTTTATGCTTTCACAAAAAAAAAAAAAAAAAAAAAAAACCTAGTATATCAAATTCATCAAATTCATTTTGTAGGATCTAAAAATAATTTTAAAAGCATATTCTTAAAAAAAATTGAATAAAATTAATACAATTTGTAAAGTTGAAAGATGAAATTAAAATGAATTTAACATCTGTTGTCAGGTAAATTTAACTTCTGGTCTTGTGCTTTGTTTTTTTTTATAGAATTTTTATAGTTGAATTACTGTTCAAACATTCCGCTAATCCATTATTTATCTTAGTAATATATTAAAATTTTACTCAAAATAAGTATCAATTTGCGTGTAACAATTGAATTAAAATAATAAATAAAATTAATAATTTTTTAATTAAAAATTTAAGTTTAAACTCTCATTACTTAAATAATCATTCTATATATATGCATCAATTTGCCAAAAAATAATAATTCATGATAAAATTGTAAAAAATATCAAAGTATGTGAAATTTTTTTTGCAAATAATCAAAAAAATGCATTTTGACATGTCGTCTAAGTGAATCGACTCAAATTTTTTTGATGGCCACATCAGCAAAGTTTCACCAAATTTTCAATCGGTGCATGAAATTGAAAAAAAAAAAGTCTATGTATAAAATTTTAAGATTAAAAGTATATGATTAAAATGCAAAAAGAGTTAAATTACATGCATTTTTTTTTTTGTAAATAACCCTAATAAAAAATAACAATAACAATTTATCAAATCGTTTGGTATTTGTTAATTTCTCTTACTGCTTAGAGGCAGCCATTTCACTGCTTCAAATATGCATTTAAGAGGGGAAATGGTATTGAAATTTATTCCAATTTATACAGAAGAAAAGGGTATCTGAACCAAATATTAGATCATTGTAGTTTCTTTGGAGCTTTGTTTGAAGTTATCGTATATAAATCTTCTTTCTTTGTTGACCACTCTAGCCTACCATTGTATTTCTTTTACATATATGGCAGGCATGACTCTGCAGTTATCAATGAAATTATCAATCATATATTGAAGAAATTTAATCATACACCATCAAGTGATAGTGAAGGACTGATTGGAATAGAATCCTCTCTAGAACAAGTAAACAAATTATTGGGTATCGAATTTGCTGATGTTGGCACCATTGGATTATGGGGCATGGGTGGCATAGGCAAGACAATCATTGCTCGAGTTATATGGGACCACATATATGCTTTATTTGATGCTTCCTTGCAAATGTTAGGAAAGAGTCAGAAACAACGGGGCTGCCTCAATTACAGGAATTACTTTTCTCTGGGTTGTTACAGGATGACAATCCAAACATGCATATGCTAAGCAGAGAACCTTCCCATATTAAAGTTAGGCTCCACCACAAGAAGGTTCTCGTTGTTCTTGATGATGTGAACAGTTCAAGATAATTAGAACTTTTAGCAAGTGTTCATTAGTATGGTCCTGGAAGTAGAATCATTGTAACAACTAGAGATAGACACTTGCTAGTTAACCATGCAGTAGATTTTGTATATGAGGTCAAGGATTTAAATGAGGACCATGCACTTGAGCTCTTTAGTAGATATGCGTTTAAGAAGAAACGTTGTACGGAATAATTCGCTGGGCTCTCAATTCTATAGATTATTGTAAAGGGCTTCCGTTGGCGCTTAAAGTTTTGGGTTCTTTTTTATGTGGTAGGAGTGAGAGAGAATGGAGTGATTCATTAAACAGACTATAAGAAAAAGCTTGTTTTATAACAGATATTTGTAACAGATAACAGATGTTATAAATTTGTAACTGTTTTCTAACAAATTTATAACAAAATAACAATTTAGTAACAAAATTTTTGTAACAGCACAAAATCCGTAACAAAATAAAAATTGTAACAACTTAATAACGAAATTTGTAACATAAATTTATAACGGACACATGTCTGTTACAAAATCCGTTACAAAAAGAGGCGCATACATGGCGCCAAAATTTTTTAACAATTTTGTAAGAGATTTATCCGTTACAATAATTGTAACGGACTTTGGCCGTGACAAATTTGTGACGGATAAATAATCCGTTATAAATTAGTAACGGATCTCTTAAATCCATTACAAAATATTACTATTTTTAAATTTTTTCTTATTTTAAGCACTATTTGTAACGGACACAAATTTGTTACAAATATAATATGCTAAAAATATTTAGCTTTTAAATATTGTAACGGATTACAACTCCGTTATAAATTTGTAACGGATGATAAATCTGTTACAAATTAATATATTAGTAACGGATTTGGTCCGTTATAAATTTACAATGTAAAAAGTTATTAGAACTCTGTTACAAATTTGTAACGGATGATAAATCTGTTACAAATTAATATATTAGTAACGGATTTGGTCCGTTACAAATTTACAATGTAAAAAGTTATTAGAACACTTTGTAACAAATTTATCATCTGTTGCAAATTTGTAACGGATTATGTTATCTGTTGCAAATTTGTAACGGATTTGTTATCCGTTACAAAATTAAACTTGATTTGTAACGCTATTATAGTCCGTTACTAATATATAAATTTGTAACGAACTTGAATCCGTTACAAATATATTATGCTATAATATCTTTATTTTTTAACTTTGTAACATATTATATATTCGTTGCAAATTTTTAACAGATTGTTAAATCCGTTACTAAATATCCCAATTAGTTTTTCCTTTCGTATATTATTTTTATTTTTATTTAATTATGGTATATATATAGCTAGTAAAAATATTAATTAATATTTATTTTATTTCTAAAAAAAATTTATCTTTAAAAATAATGTAAGAGTTTTTATGAAGTAGTCATTTTGAAAATGATATTTTAAAAAAATAAATTTTTTATTTTTCAAAAATAATATAAGTGTTTTATTTTTTTAAATTTGTAACGGATTATATATCTGTTACAAATTAATATATTAGTAACGGATTTGGTCTGTTACAAATTTACAATGTTAAAAGTTATTGGAACACTTTGTAACAGATTTATCATCCGTTGTAAATTTATAATGGATTATGTTATCCGTTACAAATTTGTAACGGATTTGTTATCCTTTTATCACGTTGAATTTCATTAAGTGTAAAATACTTGTTTTACAGTTTGATGGAAGATTTAATTATCGGTAAACTACATAACAAGGAGCAGTCGTGTCCATGTCAGTAGTTACTTACTATTACTTGAAATAATATTAGTGTTAAGGATTCAAACTCAAAATTTTCAAAATTGTTACAAGTGAGAATACTAAATATAAAATATTTGATCTTGCATCTTTCTCTTTTCTCAGGCAGACAACATTTCGGAGAGATGGCGAGCATCTGCATTCGAAATTCTATCTGGAATGCTCCTAGCCGCCTTTGTCTATGGAACATTAGCTGCTCATTTGCTCCCTACTACACTAACCTTTCAAGTTATTTCTCAAACTTTATTCTATATATAGTTATTCATCACTCTATTACTTGGGCCAGGTCACAAGGTATTAACTTTTAGCTTAAATAGTTCTTCTGAGTCTGAATCTGATAATAATTAAAGGTTAAAGCTATATATTTTTAATCATCACTATATTAGAATATAATATTATATAATAATTAAAGCTATATCTGAACTGCCCTTCTTATACTAAGTAGTTTAAGCTTTTGGCACTAATATATAAAGCTTTAATAGTAATATTAACTACTATAATTTATTTTCTAGATTGCCACATTTGTTTCAATGCCGGCTGCTGTGTACATGAGAATTTTCCTGAAGGATAAAGTACCGGAATGCGAGAATTTAACTCTGCCAATCTTGAAGACCAATCCAGATGACATTGGTCAAGATGGTGAATCACCTAAGAGAGCACCAACATGCAAGAAAAAGATTATAACAGCCGGGGATCTTATTTCTTTGCTCAAGAGCAGGTAAGGCCTTCTAAATTTCGGGATCAGAATGAATCAGAATACTCTTTATCACTTAGCTAATACTTATATTCACATTCTTAAATAACTGGACACAATTTCTTGAACCATCATTATTTATGTGAGTCTTGACATCTTCTACAGCATATCATGGTCCTTTTGGGTACAAAATACTGATGATTTACCTTGTATGTTGCAGATGTTGTTCTACAGCATATCATGGTACTTTTGGGTAATGTTACATCAGCTCAATTGCAATTTATTTATTGTCTAGGTGAAATTTTAATAATTTCAGAAAATTTTTCAACAAAATAAAAGAAAAAAATACAAAAAATTGAAAAATAAAATGAATCACAATAAAAAAACTAAAATGACCAAATTTGATCATGCAAAGCTTACATTACTTTATTGGCATATGGTAGTTGCCAATGATTATAGTTACAAAATCTTTATTGTAATTAACCATTTTCATTTATTCATGCTATGTACATTCTTTGGCTGCTTAACAATTTTTATTTCTTCTTGCTATATATTTTCTTTTGAAATATATGTAGAAAAAGGAGAGTTGATAAAATAAGTTCATTGATCATGATTAAAAAAATTCCTTTTGCAATAATAACAATTTAGTAATTTTAGGATGTTGGAGGAAAATTAATTATTATTATGTTATTAATGAATTAGTCAATATTATATTTTAAATTTA
>CATIWO010141567.1:0-12435 GCA_949673435.1 Macaranga tanarius | reverse complement strand
CAAAAATCAACCAAAAAGCAACCAAAACGAAAACTAACAAACTCAATTAATACAAATCAAAAATAAAAAAAATTACAAGTTCACCACTCATAGCTTCAACAACTCTAACTACATTACTGATAACATTAGAAACATCAATTGAATCGCCTTCTATATTATTTTTATCCTAACTTAAAAATAACAAATCACAAATAAAATCAGAAACCAAAAAAAAAAAAAAAAACTATAAAGATACAAAAATAAATTCATAGTATAAATAACATATATCAAACAAGAATCACTTCCTATCTCAACAACAACGCCAACAGATTTTCAGTTAGTTTATCTTTATCCTTCGACTTAAATTTTCCACAACACTCAAAATCACCCTTATCATTAAACATAATATTATCATCCTAAAAAATACAGTCATAAAAAATAATATCATAAACCAAAAATCAACCAAAAAGTAACCAAAATGAAACTAATACAATTCAAAAACAAAAACAATCATACAAAAGAATATCAGAAACCAAAAACCAACAAAAAAAATGAAACAAATAAACTAAACTAATACAAATCAAAAATAAAAATAATCATACAAATGCATGTCAAAAAAATCAAAAAGCAACCAAAAAGCAACTAAAATGAAACTAATAAATAAGAATCACTTCAAATTTGCCTTTGTCATTCGACATAAGTCTTCCATAAGGCTTAAAATTACCTTTATCATTAAATAGAATATTTCACTTTAAAAAATACATTCATAAAAAATGATATCAGAAATCAAAATGAAACTAATAAACCACAAAACAACAACGCCAACAAACTTAACAGCCTCAACAGACTATTAAGTATCTCTTATTTTTTAAAAAATATATTTAATATTTTAGTTTCATTTAATTTCAAATATTTTTGGTTCATTTTTCCGTTCATATTATGTATATTAAACAATTCATATATATAATTTAAAAAAAAAATGGTATGCAAGTGATGTATAATAACAATACTTATATTATTGAAGTGAGTTGACATTAAAATTTTAGTCAAATGAGCTTTCTTTTTATTTAAATACTCATCAATAGTCAACCTAGCTAGAATTATTGTATTTTATTCCTTTGTCATTGTAACCATGAGGAAATACATGAAGAGAGGTTGGAATAGGAATGAAATGGTTACAATTTTGAATGCTTTTAGTTTATCTTTTATATATGAAATAGTAAAATTTTGAATATTTTTAGTTTATTTTCTGTATATGAAATTGTCTGCTACATACGAGATTAATGAATAACACTGATCAATAAAATTTTGAATACTTTTAGTTTTTTTTTGTATATAAAACGGTAAAATTTTGAATACTTTTAGTTTACTTTTATTTTATTTTCGCATACGAAATAGTCTACTACAATTTTATGGTATTTCCTTATATATATTTTGGGTTTTTCGTATTTTTCATATATTTTTTGTTTACTTTTAGTTTATTTTTTTATATTTTTTCGTATACTTTAGTTTATTTTTCGTATATGAAATAATTTCTTACATTTTTATTCAATTTCATGAAAAATACTGAAAAAAAGAGGAAAAGGAAAAAAAGAAAGGATATGAGGGAAAAATAAGGAGAAATTAAAAATAAAAATAAAAAAAGAGGAAAAGAAAAAAAAGAAGAAAATAAAAATACATAAAAAATGAAGAAAAGGAAAAAATAAGGAGACCAAAGAAAAAATAAGAAAAAATTAAAAAAAGAAATATAACAAAATAAAGAGAGGAGGAAAAAATATGAAAAAAATAAAATAAAAAGAAGAGGATGATAAAAATAAAATAAAAAATAAAAATGGGAATGACATATCGAGCCATTTTTATTTTTGGTAAAAAAAGAAAAAAAAATGAGAAAAAAATAAGAAGAAATTTTTTTAAAAAAAGAAACAGAAAAAAACAACAACAAGAGAAAAAATCAAAAGAAAAAAAAAAGAAAAAAAAGAAGGGATGATGAAAAAATAGAAATGAAAAAAGAAAATAGAAACAAATAAACAAGAGAAGAAAGAACAAAAAAAAAAAAGAAAAAAGAAAAAAAGACATGGAAGAAAATAAAAAAGATGAGGGAGGACATGTAGGTAAATAAAAAGAGACATAGAGGTAATTTTAAAAAATTTAAGGTATTTAAGTTATAAAAGTAAAAAAATGAGTATTTGAGTATATTTTCCTTTATTTTTTTTAATTTATTTTGCTCCCAATATTATGGTGTAAAAATTAATTACAGTTCTTAACTTGTTATATGAAACAACTTTTTTTTTTTTTTTTAAGAAATTTTGTTACAAAAGAATGGTCAAATTTATAATATATATTTTAAATAATGTTTTACATTTATTTTATAAAAGTAAAACATATATCTATATATTATAAATCTAAGGTAAGAATTTGCAGCATTAAATATATACTTGTTTTTAACCTCAACTTTTTATTTTTTAAAATTTTTTACCAATTTGAAATTAGATATTATTTAAATTTTATGAAAAATTAATAGAATTAGAAAGCGGTGCTAAGATTGATAATTCAAGCAAAGGTTTTGTTAATAAAATAAAATGAATGGAATTTAATAACATCAATATAATCAAGCCCTTACAATGAAAACAAAATTTGTAAGATATATAGTTTAGGAGAATTGATTGAAATTTAAAATGTTGAACCCAGTTATAGCCTATATTATCAACTAATACATTTTTCATTATGTGTTTTTTTAAATACATTAATTTAAATGGTATTATAAGATTAATAATTTAGTGATCGAGTGTTTGTGTAGTAATGTAAATATGAAGAAAAATGGTTAATAATTTTGGTATGAATAAAGAGCAAAATGGAAGTCTTTCAAATTGTGTTATTTGGCAAATTACAGCTCCAACATAAGTAAAAATAAAGCAGATGAACTGGAGAAGTAGTTTTTTTTTTTTTCTTTTAATAACCAAAAGAAACAAAATTTCCCATTTGTCAAACAAAAGAAACCAAAAAGTTGCAATATTGATGATGATTTGTGATCTTCCACCAACACTTGGTCAATGTGAAAAAAGATAAGTAAATGTTGTTACTCATCAGCAGCAGCACTTGCAGCACTCAAGTCCACGGAAAGATCAAGTGTCTGAAACATACAAAATGAGAACAAAAAATATACAATTATTACTTAAGTAACTTTGTAGTTTATGCATATGTCAATACATGAACTGGTTAAGTATAGCTTACTTTTCCAGTGATCTTACTATACATTGCAATGACATCATCTACTGTGGTCTCAAAGTGTGTTGTTGCATCATAACTCTGCAGGAAGATTTCATGATTATTATCACTAAATATCAAAGTATCTGATATAGATCAAAGGACTTGGTGCAGATGAGGCCTAAATTATTTGATCTAGTCCAAGGCTTTTGGGATCTTAAGTCGAACCCTATGATGCCTACCAATGATTTTTATTGAATTATCATTATAAGGGGGTGGGTGGAGCCCACTACTATGGCGTCCCACACCATAGATAATAGATTAAATGTCCCTCTTCTTGGTAATACTAATAACTAACAGTTGTGATCTTATGGGTACTAACAAGCACATCTGTCCAAAAAAAAAAGCTTGACTTGCCTACCTCAAAATACCTATTCTGGATGTTTTATGCTAGATGATTGACATGTACTGATCTCTTTACGGATCGAAAAAAGAGAAAAAACATCAGAAATTTCTATGTTTACATTTACTTACAGTAGATATGAAGCAATTGTCAGCTTTGGAGTCATTAACAGGTACATATCTGTCATAAGTATCATAGAATATTTCATCTACAGGTCCAAGAAGGTCAACTCCTGGCTTCAGTTCCACTTCAGGATTGTTGGTCTCTGCTTCAGCCGAAACGAAAGCTATATATTTTCCTTTCGTAGCAACATTGTGAGAATAAGAACAACAGAATAGGTACCTGCAGGCATGATGATAAGCACAAAACACAATGATATCGAAGAAAATGATCTTGAATTTTATATAGTGACGTTAACATACATATCTGATTTACGACCAAGTTGCTTCTGGGGCAGAATAAGCTGGACTGAGTGAGAATCACTAGTGTTGGGAATAGGGTGGCTCATTATACATATAGCACGAGCAACTTTTCCAACATTCTTAACCTGTTTTGACAATGTACGAAGCAGATGAGGACTCATCTAAGCGAACCCATTTTCATTTTTAGCACATCGGTTTAGCTATTGTGGTACGACATTGAAGGTTTATTGTTGTTTACAAGTCTTTTCAGAAGTTACCTTCTCAGGCAAATATGATGGATCACAAACAACTTTCTTGCATTTAGCAGTCTCTCCTTCAGAATATACACCAATGGCTTTCCCATCTGCATCTAATTGTACCTATAATTTTCAAACCAATAAAAAAAAGACTTATTTGTGAAAAAAAATCCAAACGTTTACAGTTTTTTGCAATTTTATCCCAACCTTTTAATTTTTGCAATTATGTCCCAATTTTTAATTTTTTTTGCAATATTAACACATTAATGAATTTGGTTAAAATTATTTTAGAAAATTTTGAATGGGCAATGAAGTGTAATGTCACCAACACAAAGAGTGGATCCCAATAAGCCTTATTGCAAAATATTAATGAATTAATTTATTTGACCAAATTAATTAATGTGTTAATATTGCAAAAGAAATTAAAAATGGAGACATAATTGCAAAAATTAAAAGGTTGGGATAAAATTGCAAAAAGCTGTAAACGTTTGGATTTTTTTTACAAATAAGCCATAAAAAAATGATATAATTAGTCCAAGAATATAAACAACAGCAAAAGAAAGATAACAAAGAAGAAAGAAAATCTCCATCAAATGTAGAGTACTTGTACGCATTACATGTTCGGATCGAGATGTAGTTTAGGTTAGAACATAATAAGATAATATTTGACCAATTCAGCAAAAGAAAAATGAAATTGCAGGCTTCATCATATACCAGAAAATCAACACCTGAATCCATCTTCTTGAAAGAAGATGGCATACTTAATTTTCAGAAGGAATTTAGTATTGAAGGACTATAAATGCTGAGCCTAGAAGCAATTTTCTTTAACTTTGAGACTAGGCAAGCACAAGGGCGTAATACAGGCATAAATCTTATGGAAAATGGTGATGGTGGTGGTGAATATAAGGAAAACATTTACAACTTTATGTATGCAAATATGTATTTCCAGATACCACCATTTATTGGTCCAAGTTGCAAGAAACCCCAATTCCCCCAAACAAAGTCTTTAGTTCAAGACTTGTGTATGGTGAATCAAGCACTGGCAAAGCTTTGCCCCCCTTACAAGGTGCATCCAGCTCGAGACAGATTAATCTGGACCTTTATGGCTATTGAATGCCAGTGGTAATGATACCAGATATACACACACACACACACACATATACATAAATATATTTCCAGATTTTACCTTGCATTCAGGCTTGTTAAGCATGTAAGTTCCACCATATACTGCACTTAAGCGAGCAAATGCCTGTTGATATATAATACCTCAAAAAGTGAATCCAACCTATCTTTGCTTCTCATATGCACAAAAAAACTACAGACAGGAACAAACCTGGGGCAATTCTCCCAGTCCATACAAGGGATAGATATAAGGTGATCCGCCCTGAAAACGCGCTAATGACTCTGCATAAAGCTTTATGAAACAAATAACAAAATCGTTAGAAACTTAGAAAGCACCTCCAACTCCAAGAAACACCAGACAAGAAAGTTACCAAAATGTCTTAGGCCTGAAAGATACACGAAGTGATTTCAAAGGTTCATGAATTCACCTTCATTCTCTTCACAAAATCCAGAGCTGGTTGATCTAAGTAACTATCATCAAGATGTAGTGCCAATGCATGACCAATAAAGTCAATTGTATCATCTTCTAATCCATATTTCCTGCATCAAAATGATAGTAGCAGAGATCAATATATATATAGTTAAACTTGATGAGTGATCAAGTGTAAACATGTAGATATAAAAATCGTACGAGATAAGCTCTCTTGCTGTAACTTTGCTCAAGTCAAGTCCTTCATGAGATTTTGGATCATTGTCTTCATAATCTTGGACATAAATGAAGAACTTGCGAGCTCGGCGCTTCTCAAACAATCCCATCAAAGGTGATTTCAGTGCTTCAACATCATTTGCTGGGACTTTGTATATCTGAAAAATCATAATTACTTTTAAAATGTATGCAAGTTATTTATTGAAACCAATTCCATTGCCCCTCTTCCAAATTTTTCATGCTTAATCAAGCTCAGACTAAGTTCGAACTTGTGACCTTACAGCTCTGAAGACGACTCCAGTCTTAGCATCTTTAGGCCAAATCTCATTTTGATATTCAATATCCATTGTTTCTTACTTCAAAGAAAGGAGAAAAAAAATCAAAGCCAAAGATGAAATGATACCTTTCCTTTATTATACACGAAACTTCCATCAACAGCTTTGAAGTTGAGATACTTGGTAACATCAGTATGGATGAGAACACGAACCAAATTTCCATTGGCAATAATGAACTAACAAATCAAATGAAAAAGCAAAGAATTATATATAAAATGAATAGAAGCAACATAATTGGATATATATCAATAGCCTAAGGTGTATTGCACCCGACGACCAGATATGTATGTGTCACAAATATGGCCGTTGTATGTATTACACCCGCCTATCAGAAAGTGGCAAATACAACTATATAAATAAGAGGCAGTACCTTAGGTATCATATCAACATTAAACTCCTTGCTTACACCAAGGCTTTCTGGAGGCTTTTCACTTCCCCTGAAGCGTTTCCAAAGCTACATTTTACCAAGAAAGTTGAGTAACAAAGCAAGATTAAGATCAAACAAAATGAAATTTAATTGGGGATGAAAATAGCTTACTGGGAATGAGAAGAGTCACCTGATTAAGATTAAGAGAAGTTGATTCTCCTCCATAGTAGTCATTTCGATCCATATGCAACACCTGTTTCAGATGAAAACTTGTTAATAATATATGTTTATTATGTCTATGCTATTCAACTATGTGAAATGTTGCTTTTAAATATTCTAAAACAATAATGCATGGAACAGACATTTTTGGATTAAGAAGGATTGAAAAAGAAATGTTGTAACAAAAATGGAACATTTCCATTACATTGAAACCAGATCAGACAATGCAACCCTAGAGTGTAGATCAAAAAAACCATGCAAACCAATAAATTTATCTATCAATGATCAAATCCAATTTGCATTTATAAAATTTAAACCTAACAATGTAGATTGTAATTAGCAAAATTCCTTGATCAACACAAATACATTCTTCTAGGAACTTCCAGTTTTGATTTACACCACAAATATGATTGTTTGCAAAATTTCAACAATTTAATTCAAGATAAACAATTTAATTAAATTTAATTATAATAAGTTAAAATACTTTAAAAGAAATGAGTAAATAGCATTTTAATTATTAATATTAATCAGTTGAGACCCTACGAATATAATCCATCATGTTCATTCAAACATAGAAAAAAATCTTATTTTGACATTAAAAAAAAATGTTTTGGGTGTGTACTAAAACATCAAAAAAAGAAATGAAAAAATGGAATTGTACCTTGAGACCATCAACAGAAAGAAGACCGCTAAGAATACATTCTTTAAGGCCAGTACCAAGAACTATCACATCATATTCTTCATCCATGATTCTTGATTTTTGCTAGTAATTTCTTCACTACAATTAATCTCTATCTCTATGTCAATTAAATTTTACAAAGGAAAGGAAAAAATAATTTTTAGATGCAAATTTTTTTTATCTATGCAAAAAAATAAAAAATAAAAAAATTGAAAGAGAAATAGAGAATAATGGAGATGAAGCACAGAAAAAGTCTGTGTTTTCTTTTTTGTGTTAATGTGTGATGTTGAGCAGGTCTTTAGCGGGAACCAACGATGATAACGCACAAATACTACTTCCTCCACTCTATTTTTTGGGCATCTAAATGGGATTAAGGCTTTATTTGGAAGAAGAAGGAAAAAAATACATCCTTTTCATAGTCATGGATCTACCTGCATTATAATTTTAGAAGTAAAAAATTGTAATATTTGCAATTTTTATAAATTTATTTAAAATTTCAAAATTTGATAAAAATATTTTAATTCAATCAATTATTTATAATTTTAATATAATATGCATTTTAATTAAAATTAAAAAATGCATGTAATATTTGAGATGATTTTTTTTAAAAAAAATTGTCACGTGTTCATCTCTTTTATCAATTTTGATTAAAACAAAAAAATGTGGTAGCATGGTAAATGATTTATCAAATTATAATACTTTTACTAAAATTTAAAGGTCTGAATATATTTATAAAAATTTATAAACAAGCTAATTGTTATATTAATAGGCTTAAAAAAATTTATATTTTTTTCAATTTACACTATGTGGTTCAATTATAGGTTTGGAGCCATCAACGGTTTGCCCTAATGGCTAAATCCCTTGCATGGCATCTAGAGTTTGAAAATTTATTCTTTGTATTTGGAGGTTAAATGTCTCTCTTTTTATTGATAAAACAAATTGAAAACATAGTTTATTTGTTTAATTTGTTCCTGAGTCACACCCACACACCTCCTCCAAATAAAATTAATAAAAGTATTTTTGGAGAAGATAATATTGATGAAATTATTTGTGAAGTATACATTAGATAGAATGATGAGCTACTTTTATATTTGTTGGTGTGATTGTATAGGCGCCATAACTTATTGTTGTATCTCTCATTACAAAAACAAATAAACAATAAACATGAACATTAGGTTCCAATTTGCATTATTTGTTTCGAGTACCCGTACACTAAAATAAAATATTAATTAATTTTCTTATACGAGAGGGTCCAAATCAAATGCCTAGAAAACATATTCATGCATGCCAAAGCCTATATTAGATGCAAATGCGAATATGGACTTCCTTGCCACGGAAACCTTGAGCAGCTCATACCCACGTAGCCTTCTGCAAACTATGAGAGTAGCATTTGTAATTCAACTTTTAAAAATTTAAAATTTTATCATTTTTACTATCTAGAATTTGCTTTAAAATATATATTAAGGAACAAAAGAAAACTTAAATTGTAATAGAGAATTTTTATCTACTCCAATTATATTATTTTTAATAATCAGATTTATTATATATATTTTGAATATTTTATACAACATCATTAAAAATGTGATACATATATATATTAAAATTTTTTGACTTAAATGTGTCATATCTCCATCAAATTACTTTTTTTTTTTTATCAAATCTCCGTCAAATTACTTGTGTGATATATATTTTGAATATTTTATACAAGATCATTAAAAAATGTGACACATGCATGTATTAAAAAAATCTTGACTTAAATGTATCGTATCTCCGTCAAATTACTTGTGTGCTACTTATGAAAGAAGGTAATTGAAGGGAAGAATATATTATAGGGATAAGGTGCAAATTGGACCTTCAACTTCATCCCCGGAGTTTATATTTGACCTTTATATATTTTTTTTTTTGGTCTCATTTGGACCTTAATCTAATAAAATTTAATCATATTTGACTTTTTTTTTTTTAAGAATTGTTACAATTAAGTTCTAAAAATCAAATAAAATTTCAACTTTAACACTAATTAATTAAAATTAGTTCCAATGACAATAAGAGTTGATGAAATGACTTTCAAAATATATATTTATGATTTTTTAATTTTTTTTAACATTTTTAAATTTATAGAAATATATTTTTTAATTTTTAAAAATTCAAATAAAAGTTAAAAAATATTTTTTATAGACTTAAAGATTTTCAGAAAATTTAAAAATTTTATAATCAAGTGATATACATTTGAAAAAAAAAAAGAATTAAAAATTTTCAATACAGTTATTAATTTTTTTAACATTTTTAAAATTTATAAAATTATTAAATTTTTTTATAGATTTAAAATTTTTATAAAAATTAATAAGTGTAAAAAAGTTTTAATTCCTTTTTTAATGTATATAACTTTATTGTAAAAGTTCTAATTTTTTTTTGAAATTTTTAGGTCTATAAAAGATATTTTTAACTTTTCTTTGAATTTTTATAGATTAAAAAATAAATTTCTATAAATTTAAAAATCTTAAAAAATTTAAAAACATCATAAATATATATTTTAAAAGTAATTTAATCAATTCTTATTGTTATTAAAATTAATTTTTATTAATTAGAGTTAAAGTTAAATTTTTGTTTGCTTTTTAGAATTTAATTGTAATAATTTTTTAAAAAATGGTCCAGCATGACTAAACTTCAATAGATTAAGGTTCAAATGAGACCAAAAAAAATATTAGGATCCAATGCAAACTTTCAGTCTAAATTCAGGGTGCAATTTGCACCTTATCCCTATATAATATTAGGAAAGAACCAAACCACCATGTTCTTCAAATTCAATAACAATCTTCTTCATGAAAATACCATTATTACAGTAATCAAAATACAGATAACATCACAGACTGCTTCACACATACCTGCATTATTGTCCCCTTATCTATATATAATTAATAATATCTTAAAATGGTAAATGCATCTCTCTTTAGAAGGTACAATCCATTGCCTAGAAATCAAAGTCTTTTTTTATCTACACTTGTACATACAGAAACACATAACAGTGAAGCCTCTACGCAAAACTTCATATGCCAATTTTCCCCTTGGAACTCACCAGCAGACAAGAAGCTAGCTTAATTATAATGCTTTTAAATATGACTCTAGATGGGTTGATTTTCTATCTTTTGTGGATAAGAAATTAACACATGAAATTGTGATTACTGATCACTCCATCGTTCAGGGTTCAATCCGGGAGGGGTAACCTGCAGCAAGACATTTCAAAGTTGCACTTTAGCTGACCCTTAGTCGTTTCCAGATTTTTTTTTTTAAAAAAAAAAAAGAACAAAACCAAAAATGCAATTTTTTGCATTCAATCACACAGTAAAGTAAAGTAAGTATTTCTCTATGCAGTCGTGTTAAATTAGCTGTTGGAAAACCTTGGTCGTCCTTATAATCATATTTGAATCAAATTGGATGATATTCATAATTCAATGGGTTCTGAATAGTTCATACCAAAAAACAAATATCAAGTGCTTCTCCTGTAAACTTTAAAATTATTTAATTGACCCGGTCGAAAAATCACAACTAGGAAATCAGTACTAATTAAGCTATAACAACATAACTCAACATGCTATCCTATTTATGCAGCAGCCATTATACTTTTACTATAATTCAAGACACAAATTCAAGTATCCCCTTTTCTCATATGTAAGCTCAACTCAACTTGACTAAATTTTAAATCCAAATTAGCTAGTCTCAGTTATATGGGTTCTCTTTCTCCATTTCACACGATTATAAACTATAAACTATATTTTCGGAAAGATATAGAGCCGATAAATCATCATTTACCGTGCTTCTTCTAGTGAGTTTATGCCTCCCTCTACCTTTCTTCTCCTCACCTACCTTAATATGTAAGCTACGCATCTACCCTACTCTCATTTACATGTAAACTAACAAACAAAAATACTCAAGCTTGATGTTGCATATAATAATGAAACATATTATAGTATTAGATCTTAGTTAAGCACAAAACCCATGAAAATTTTTTAGAGCAATTCATATGGAAGTAATGGAACACGCTTTCTTGAATAGGAAGGGGAAAAACCCAATCATGAAAATCGTAATTTGCAAGCAAATGAATGCAAGAAACCAACCCCAATCGAAGGAAATTATAGGAGCCTTCATAGTCTTGAGGAGGATCTGCTGTGCTGCTTGTATTGGTCATCATAGAATCTGATGACTGGCCTTGCTCCAACAGATGCAACCGGTCAATTTTCACATGCAGTATCTGGCAAATAGAAGTGAACTCAGAAGTGAGAAAAATAGGTAACAAGCAGCAGGAACTGAAAAAATAACAAAATATCCCACAGACTTGCTTCTTTAGTCGCTCGTTCTCTTCCATCAATTGAGCTCCCTGCAAATTCATATAAGACAGAAAATAAGATATTAGAAGCCAGCTCAACAGCCCCATCTTCAGAAATTCTGAATTCTATAGCTCTCAAGGTCAAGCATACTTGTGGGTTGGCATTAATGTAAAGGCTTCGCTAACTATATATATGGCTTTCGCTTGGAACATGTATTTATGAAGACCCAATATGGACACATTATCCAACACATTGTTTCTCATTAGTTCATATTATCGGACATTCACGTATTGCCCACGTGGTATGTATCTTATAATATTTTTTCATTAACCAAGTGTATAATAGCCAAAGCATGTGTCACACATCCATGGTTGGGTGCAATATTTCGGGTGTAGGTAGGACGGGGAGCGGGATCCAAGTATATAAGATTTTGAGATTTCTCCCCTTAATTGCTAGATTTTAGGTGCAATTTTTTATCAGAACATATCCGTTTACATCAGA
>CATIWO010141566.1:0-25264 GCA_949673435.1 Macaranga tanarius | reverse complement strand
GAAGAAAAGAAAAATAAAAAAAGAGGGGCAAGAGAACAAACAAGAAAAATTAAAAATAAGAAAAGAGAGAAATAAAAAGAAGAAGAAGAGTATAAGAAAAAAATAAAAAAAAGGAGGATGGAAAATTTAAGAAAAAATAAAAAATAAGGAAATATGAGGAAAAAAATAAGGTAAAAACAAAAATAAAAAAGAGAGGAAATAAAAAAAGAAGGTAAAAAAATAAAAAAGGAAAAAAGATTGATGATTTTTGTGATATTTTTAAAAGAATTTTAAAATTGTGATATTTTTAAAAATAGCAGTAGTTTTTTTTTTGTGTATTTTTGTATATAAATATATATATATACTAAGGATGGAATGAGATTTGATTACTTACATTTTGGGTGGAATGGTAATGGGTTCTCATTCCAATAGATTATTAGTTAAAAACAAACAACAACAATGGGAATGAGTCATTCTCATTCCCATTCCCTACTTCTTTTTGGCCTAAACAAACGATTCCTTAGTGGGTTGTATAGAGATAACACAATGATGTATTCCACTTATGACATAAATCTATTATTATATTGATATCTTTATGTTAGTGGGTTGTGTAGAGAGAATATGATAATGCCTTTTGCACTTTTGAGAGGATTGATATATTTTTGCAATATAGAAATCAAATGAGAGATGATCATCGTCTTCCTAACTCTCCAAGTATAGATAAGAAAAAAATTCACAAGTGTTATGAACTCTTAAGGTTGTACAAGTGTTGAACAAGTCTACATCTATCACTCATTGGAAGTTGTTTCCTAGTTCTACATATTCAAGCTTAAAGGAGTTCTAACAAGCATCTTGGGTCAAAGAATAAAGGCTTATGGATAGTACTTCATCAACCTTAAAGATCTTCCTTATGCAACTTGTGTGTTTCAAGCTAGAGATTTCACACATGGGGAGCTTGTAGCTTGTACATTAACATTAACCAAAAGTTTATCGAGCGTGCTACCGACTTAGAGTTTTATAAGTGTTACCAAACTCTTAGTTGATAGGTCTTGTGATATGATTGCATGACTTGGTTGTTTGTTGATAAAATGTTGTTCTTGATGCATATTTAGCTATGTATTTGCTATGTGATATGATCTATGGGCATGGAAAGATTCAAACTTGATGCAAGTATTGCATGCAATCAAAAATTTTAAAATTCCACATGTTTTGGATTCATAATTTGATATTTATATTTTCGTTCTTTTTGTTTACTATTATATTTGAATATCATTGTATTTTAAAATTTTTTCGTGAAAAAATTTAGTTTTTTTTAAAAAAAACAACCATATTTTTGAAAATTTTTCCATTTATTTATTTATTTTTGTAAAAATTCCAAAAATTATTTTGTTCAGGTCTCAACTAGTTTTACTTGAGTAGCCATTTGTTCCGCCTTAGTAGCCAAATGGCTCGGCAAGTGGATATCCTTAGTAGAGAATAGGGTTTCGAGCTCATGTCTTCTCTGCCCTCTAAAAATACCATTAGAAATTAGACCATTTGGTCTCTCTTTGACGACCATGACAACTAGTTTTACTTAAAATATTTGAATCTATGGCTCAAAAAGGTGAAGTGTCAAATTGGACTACTAAAATTTGGGTAAATTGTATAGACCGTCCCTAAGTTTTGCCCCATATCTCACTACCATCCCAAATATTCATTTTGTAACCATAAACTTCCTAAATTTAAAGCGAATTGCAAGTAAAGTTCTTCCGGCCAAATTTTTGCCTAATCACTCCGGCTGTGCTGGCGTGAACGCTGATATGGACACACTAACATGCCACGTCAGCAACCTACTAAACTGCATGGATGCCACATTATATGATTATAGTTAGCCACGTTTTCCCTCTTAAAAAACTTTTTTTACTTTTTTCCTCGTATCTTTCTCTTTCTTCCCCTACCGTTTAACACATAACCATTTTCTTCGTCCTCTCTTCTATTTGATCTTCTATCTTTCTTATTTTCTTTGATTCTGATAAATTTTTTCAAAATTCATCTCTCTTCGACATAGCCAACTCCTCTATAATGTAAGTTAGTATAGCCGTAAAAGAAGAAGATTGCGTGGTTGACAGATGTAAGAAAAAACTAAAAATTAAAAATTTTGAGTCATTGGTCTGTCGAAAGAGAAGGACCTCCCATTACATTAATATCAGAACTTAAATAAATTGAATTTAATGTTCATTGGTATTTTGTTGCAAAAGCATTGAAACAAAGGGTGAAGGTAGTGGTCAGTGGGTGGGTGTAGTTACAAGCTTAAAATTCCAAGACTCTAGTGGGACCCACAAGCAAAGATGGTGATAGGAGACCCAGATAAACAACAAAGTTACCACCTTTTGTCATTTTATAATTATTTCATGCAATTGTAGTTGAAAACCCTAACTATAAAGGTAATAATATATTATTGTACTGTGTTACAATAGGTGGAATTGTTTATTTGGCGTTGGTAACTTTATTTGCTTCTTTATTTGGATTGATTTATTTATGCTACATTTGTGTAAACAAACTATTAAAATATTATAGGATTTTTGATTCTGTAAACAACTAATGGATGTCGTGAATTTTTTATTATAAATCTACACTATGAGGGGTTTTTGGTGAGTGGGGATACTTTGATGGGGAAGTAAGTCATAAAATTTTTAAAACAGAAACAATGACATTAGATAGCTTTGATTGTTGGTTGAAGGAGTTAGGGGTCATTGGAAATGTACAATATTATTAGCAAAAACCTGGGTTGGATTTTAATTCTAGAACTACTCTATTAGATAATAATGCTTGTGTGTTTGAAATGTCATTATATGTAGTTGAAAATGGTGAAATTGATGTGTATGTTAAACATTGAAGTATTGAAGAATTGGAGGCAGTAGTAAAGCCACCTAGAAGAAGTTGTGTTGCAATAGAGGAGTTTCCAGATGAGGAAATGCCAGTGCAAAAGCATATAGGAAAGGAGAAACAAAGTGTTAGAAAAAGGGGTTCTGTAAATGAAAAAAAAAATTAGTTTCCTGAGCTTGGAAGGACCTGTGTGTGATGAAATGCATGAAGACATTGAGTGTGGATAGGATACATTTCATTTTGATATAGAGGATGTGGGAACTAGGAATGCTGACTTCGAAGGAGGTGATGTGCCAGAGGTGATGCAGAGTGAATATGATGGAGAGGATACAAGAAATAAGCAGAGTACATATGGAGGTGATGAGGCTGAGGGGATTAAGGGTATGGTGGAAGGGTCTGCTGAAGATGAGGATAATGTTGTCACTGACACAGAAGCAAGTGAAGAGGGGGAGGATCAAAATATAAATGAAGGTGATGATGATGGACCACTGAGATTTGTACAAACAGATATTGAGGCAGAAGATGATCTGGTAGATCCAGACAATGACATTTTAGAGGGTAATGAGGATCTCATTACTGTATTGAGATCAACTGATCAGGTAAGGGGTGGACATAATGAAGCTGGTGGTGCGGAAATACCAAATGAAGTCTACAAAAATCCTGGAGGGAGGCCAAAAAGGAAAGCCACTACTGTTGATATTCAATCTGGTGGAGTTGAAGCAACAATTAATTTTGAAGTGGATGATGTTCAATCAGATTATGCTCCATCTGATGAACTTTATACATCCTCAGAAACAGAAAATGATGAGGAAGATACAATGAAACGTAAATATAAGGAAAAGTTTCCATATTTTAATGTGGAGAAGGATATGGCTGACCCCACATTCAAGGTGGGTATGCTATTTAATAACAAGGAGGAATTCAAAGAAGCTTGTAGACAGTGGGGCATAAAGCACAGATTTCAATTGTACTTTCCAAAAAATGACAAAATTAGAGTAAGGTGTAAGTGCTTCAAAAAGTGTGGTTTTTTTATTTATGCTGCAAAGTTCGATACAAAAGATAAATATGATAACAACTTTTAACTTAGAAGCTTCAACTTGAAGCATAAGTGTGGGAAGGTGCATAAAAATTTTCACCTTACATCCAAACTTATTGCACAGTGATACTTGGAAGAGTTTAGAGGTGATCCGACATGGAGTTTAGATGGAATTATTGGAATTGTGAAAAAGGACATGAAACTGAAAATTTCCAAAATGAAAGCATGGAGAGCTAGGGATATAGCATTGAAGGCTATCAATGGTGATGAGGCAGCACAATATTCTAGGCTGTATGATTACAAGAATGAGATATTGAGATCAAATTCGGGAAGTACAATTGAATTTAAGGAGCCTAAGGGTGTTTTTGATGGGATGTACATGTGTCTAGGTGGATTGAAAAAGGGATTTACATCAGGTTATAGGTCTTTAATATGCATTAATGGATGTTGGTTAAAGGGAACTTATAGAGGACATTTATTGGCTGCCATAGGCCTTGACCCCAATGACTACATGTATCCAATAGCTTAGGCTATTGTAAAAAATGAAAGCACTGAGACTTGGTTTTGGTTCCTGGAACTACTAAAGGCAAATCTGGAGATGCATAACTCTCACCATTGGGTTTTCATGTCTGACAGACAGAAGGTGATGAACTTCTGCTCCAATTACTTTAGAATTTTCTTATCTTTTTATGTTCCTAACTTCATTTTAACTTTTGTAGGGACTCATACGAGCTGTTTCAGAGTTATTTCCACATTCAGAACATAGATTCTGTGTTCATCATATGTGGACCAACCTACGAGGGAAATTTCCAATAAAAGATCTCAAACAGTTAGTGTTTAGTGCAACAAGATCTCCATACATTGCTTAGCTGAATTACTGGTTGGCAGAAATTGAGATGCATAATTTAGGAGCTAGGGAATGGTTGAGGGAAAGGCCAAATAGTGAGTAGTCCAGGGCTTTCTTCAAGACAGCTGTTAAGAGTGACATACTCCTAAATAATTTGAGTGAGTGCTTCAATAAATACATCCTTGAAGCAAGACAAAAGCCTATTGTGACTATGTTTGAGATGATAAGGACTCAGTTGATGAAGAGGATCAATATTAAACAAGCAGTTAGTGAAAAATGGAAGGGGTTACTTTGTCCAAAGATTAAGAAGAAGCTGAAAAAAATTAAGGAGAAGTCCTTTGACTATACAGTAACTTTTTCTGGGTCTCTACTGGTACAAGTCAATGGTCCTGAGGGTCAGTTTACAGTGGATTTTGATAGGATATCCTGTGCATAAAGACGATGGGACTTAACTGGTATCCCATGTATGCATGCAGTGGCATGTATCTTTGACCAAAATAAGGATCCTGAGGCCTATGTAAATGACTTCTACAAAATAGCAACTTACACAAGGGTTTACAGTGCTATTATAAATCCTACAAATGGGCCATTACTGTGGGAAGCACATGAGAATCCTGGGATTATTTTGGCTCCCTCACCTGTCAAGAAGAAAAGAGGCAGGCCCCTCACTGTTAGGAGAAAAGAAGCTGAGGAGAAGGAATTGCAGGCACAGAAGAAGAATAAAAACAAACAACACTTGAAACTTGCAAAGAAAGGGATTGTTAGGGTCAGATGTAGTGTTTGTGGTACAATTGGATATAATAAGAGGTACCATGCAAAGCAAGATGGTGGGACTTCAACACAGGCCACAAACAGATCTGTATGCATTTTAGACACCCTCATTTGTTGTTAAGTTTGCCTCTTTCCACTTTTATTTTTTTAAAGGCTTTAAATTGTGAATGTTTATGTAGGTTTCAGTAAGGCAGGCCTCAGATACTACATCCACTCTTCCCGACACACCAATTACAGTCCAATGGATGTGTGATGTAAGTGCAAGAATTATGTATATATATGCTAAGTTTCCTTTAAATGCATGGAATTGTGTATATATATGTTAAACTTACTTTTTCTAACTTATAGGGTACAAGTCAAATACCAAATATGCCAACATGAATCAACGTAGCTCCATTTCTAATGGAAGGATTCCATGTATGATTCTTCCTTGCCCTTATACAATTATGTTTTATTAAAATGGTATGTGATTGTTGGATTTTCTAAATGCAGACTTCTACCACCTCAGTTAGTTGTGGCATACCTGAGGGAAGCAGTTAGAGAAGTAACGTAAATGAGAGTCAATGAAGTAGTGTAACGGCTGAACATGTTGAAGTGGGTGATGATCGATCGAATGTTGGCATTAACATTGATAATGAAGGGGGTTACCATGGCCCTGAACAATACACAAAAAGGCCACATGAAAAGGGAAGAGATGTGCCATCTAGGTACATGGAACACTTTAAGAAGACAAGGAAGTGAACCTTTACACTTTATATGTGGTTTAGTTAGTAGATTTTGGTATAGCTTTTGGACTGATATAGATGGCCACAAACAGCAATAGATATATATTTTTTGTATATGTGTATGTTTCTGTGAGTTAAGAACTTATTATATGTACTTGACAATGTTAAAACATATGTTTTGGTTGTTTTGAAATTGAATGAGTACCAATTTTTTACAGGATCAATTAGTTCTAGATAATGTAATCCACTTTCAATTGTTTACAGTAGGACTATTGCATTATTCAGGACAAAGGGATTTTCCTTTCTTTCATTATCAACATTTGGGAAATTTTTTAATTCACAAACCACAACAACACTAACAAACACTAAGAGCTGCCCACAAACACTACACTAACAATCCCCTACAGCTGCCTATAAACACTAACACAAACACTAATAAAAGGCAGCTTTCAATTGAGCTTACATAGCCAACCTAAAACCCCTAAAAAAAATCATAAACCAATACAATCTTCTTTTCCACATCTTCCATTTTGCTTTAGTCTTTTTCTTCTCCTGCTCCATTCTATTTAGCTTGTTCAGCAGCCCATTGATAACAACTCTCGCCCTATATGACATCGATAGATCCACCCACTGAAAATATTGACATGGTGCACTCTGCAAAAAAAATTATTGTCAACAATATTCACAATCCATGCTCTACATTATTACAGCCTCACCTTACTTGAAATTTAAACAATAACTTCAAACACTACCTGATAATTTCGACAACCTAAGAATATTCTTCCAGGGTTTGCTTCTGTCCATGAAGTTCGAATAACAGCTTCGACTTCACAATGGCAATTGGGTTGCATACTTTCCATTTTTTGTCTACCCTAAATACTGTACCAGCTACTCAGATGGGAAATTAGTGTTATCAAGAAGAAAGAAATAGCAAAGCTTCTAAGGTTCTTTCAAAATCATGAAGGCCCAACAACTTTTTCAGAAGAAAAGGACAAAGAATGAAGAAAGAAGCTTTTGAAACAAAAAATAAAAAAGGCAAATGACAATGATAATGAAAAGTAGGTCAATTTTCAAAAGTTTAGCAGGTTACTGACATGGCAAGTTGGTGTGTCCATGTCAGCGTCCATGCCAGCACTGCCGGAGTGATTAGGCAAAAAATTGGCCGGAAGAACTTCACTTGCAATTCACTTAAAATTTAGGGAGTTTGTGGTTATGAAATGAATGTTTGGGACGGTAGTGGGACATGGGGCAAAACTTAGGGACGGTCTGTATAATTTACCCACCTTTTTCGTTGTATAGCTATTAAAATTATATTATTGAATATTAAATTAAGGTTTAATCTTGAGGACTGAGACTTAAGATGTTGAACAACTCTTAAACTTGAAATTTGTTTTTATTACATTATATAAAATTTTCAGTTATAAGATTTTCTAAAAGATTCTAAATTATATATACATATATATATATATATATATATATAGTTTTAAATATTTACTTTGAGGTAAATTATTATTTTAAAATAGTTTAATTTAAATATTTTAAATATTTCAAAATAATCTTTTGACCTAAAATAACTAAATACATAGCAATTTGAATGTATCCAATTAAATGTTCATTACACAAAAATAAGCAATAAACTTTTTATCAATTTAATTTGAATTCTCATTACTTAAATATTTGATTTATATGCATCAATTGAAAAACGTAAATTAAATAAAAATAAGAAAATTACGTATTAATTTGTCAAAATTAGTAGGTCGTGACTAAATTTCAAAAATAATGTCAATGTCGTATATTTTTTGCAAGTAGTTAAAATAATACGTTTTGACATGACACTTACATGGATCGACTAATATTTTTTTGGTGGTCATGTCAGCAAGGTTTCATCGGATTTTCAACCAATGTATGGAATTTCAAAAATCAAAATGTTGGTGAATTATATTGCCAACAGTAAAAAGATGTGTCGAATTTGTCAAAATCGCTATATATATATATATATATATATATATATATATATATTGTAATTTGCCCTTTGTATTTTTATATTTTTATATATTTCATTATGTTTATTGTTTCTAATATTTTTTTGAATTTGTGAAAAGTTTTGTAGGGTCCAATAACTAATGGAGATAGTTAAATAGTTAGATGGGTTAACCAATGGGCCAACCAAATACGCTTTTACTATTTTATTTATTTTGCAATTTTAATTGGGTTGTAATCCATGGATTTTTATGAACTTTCGACTTTTTATTATTAGGTTGTAAATCATTTCTTCTTTCCTTTATTTAGTATAGGTTTAGGTCAGATTATTTTTTATTTTTATTTTTATTTTGATGGATTGTAACTTTTTTTTCTTCACTCTTTTTCTTTAGATGAATATTTGTTTATATGTTTTGATAATTATGATGCATGATGATGACATGTGATTTAATTATATAACAACCTAAATGCATAAATAGATGGTAAAATATGAAATGATTGCATGATAATATATATTGCATGATTAAAATGATAAATTGCATGTAATAAGAAAATAATTAAAAGATAGACATCTATAATTAAAAAAGGATAATTACAAAAAAGTACCTTGTATTTAGACACTTTTTCACTTAAATGATTGTGGTATTTTTTGTAATATTTAGGAACCCGTTATTTGATTTTACGTGTATTTTAGTACCCTACTCAATACTATTATTAAAAATATATGATGTAATGTTAAAATAATATGGATATTTAATAGTAAAACTATTTACTAAGTAGTATATTATTCAACTAAGTAAAATAAATTTACAAAAAAAAAGTTATATTTTAAATTTTATTAGGAATAAAAAGAAATATTTTTAAAATAAATTTATAATATTTTTAAAAGTATCTCAATAGTTACATTGATGATAAATCACATATAAAACATTTATTTTACTAAAAGGTGATGTTATATTAAAATTTTATTAAAAAATAATGATGATATTAGTTGATAGGGTAGTAAAGTATTAGAAAATGAAACCACATACCTCTAAATATCACGAAAATAACCACAAGCCTTTCAATGAAAATACATCGAAGTACATGATTTTTTTTATACTTATCCCTAAAAAAATACAAATGAAAGTTCAGTATCCGAACTCTATCTTTGAAGATAGTTGATGGACATCCATATAATCCAATTGCTACAAAATTCGGTGGTTCTAGTTAATTATTCAAGTGGTGACGTATTCTCTAATTTTAACCTTTGTGATTAGTTTTGTATCTCTCAAGTGGGTTGCAAAGTTTGCACAGTACCATGATTATTGAATACTTGGGACTACTAAATTTAGAAATTAAAATAAAAAATAGAAAATAGAAAAAAATTGTACATGGCAAAAATAAGTCATAGAAATATAATAAAAAAAATTAAATCTGAATAATTTATCATCTTTTTAAATACTTTTTATAGAATAAGAGTATGGAAAGAAA
Organism: Macaranga tanarius; assembly: GCA_949673435.1. Taxonomy (NCBI): domain Eukaryota; kingdom Viridiplantae; phylum Streptophyta; class Magnoliopsida; order Malpighiales; family Euphorbiaceae; genus Macaranga; species Macaranga tanarius. The sequence goes on along the minus strand of CATIWO010141566.1, from coordinate 15,588 downwards.
ATAATCACTTTAAACTCATTTCATACAGAGATATGAAAAAGAAATACAAAAGCTTAAAACTAAAAATATAACTTAATATAAAATTTACATGAATCAACAAAAATTATTAATAAAAAATTAACACAAAAAAATAAAAATAATAAAAGTATTACATATATAATAAGAGCAACATAATAAAAAAAAATTAAACTTTAAAAAACTATATCATCTTTATGTCTATTTTTTTAATAGATTAAAAGAGTTTACTGAAAATGATCACTTTTAACTCATTTCATTTTATGAGGATAAACAATACAAATTGAGAGTTAGTATTTATAAAGATATAAGAAAGAATACAAAAAGATAAAAAAAATTAAAATATTGTCATGTCCGTACCCGAATAACTAAGTTATTTTGGGTTAAGACTAAATTGTAAGGAAAATAAGTTTGGAGAAAGGACTTAATTGAAAGAAATTAAGTTGGGGGACTATAAAGGTAAAATAGCGCAAACCGCCTTTGATGTAGAGATAAAGAAGAAGAAGAAGAAAATAAAAAAAAATGAAGGAGAAGGGAAACGTTGCCGGAAGAGGAAGGAGAAAAGGAGGAACCAACAATTTTGTGAGTGGACTTCTTTTCTTCAATCCTTTTACTTCTATATTTGTTTTTGATGGATTTTTTATTAATTTTAATTGAAAATTTTGTATTTGTTGAAAGATTTGAAATTTTGAACGTTGCAACTTGCGATCAAGTAGCGCCTAATTGCACAGAGGGGGCGCCTTAGTGGTTCAAGGGCGGCGCCTCAGCCCACTGAAGCCCTAAAATGATGCCTCATTGGATGTTAAGGCAACGCCTCAATGAGCCAATAAGGCAGAGCCTTAGCAAGCTGAAGGCGATAAGGCGGCACCTTAGTGGCACAAGGGCAGTGCCTCTGCACTGTGCCAACACCTCAGTGGCTTAAAATAATATTTTGAGTTGTTTCTGATCGGTGTTTAACCCAGATTTATGATATATGTGATTTAACACAGTAACTCATGAACTCATGAATGATTGATATAACGATGAGTGTCAGTACATGTGGTACTAAGAGTTAGCAAGTCTATGTCGGGGACATGACAAGATTGGTGGATGAGTACAGCCGATACCTGGGACCAGGTACATATCTTACCCTGTAGACATAATTGGTGAAAGTGTATCGTCGATGCTAGGGACCGGGTTCATAATTTACCTTATAAAATATAGGGTTGGTGAGTGTGTATAATCGTTGCCTAGGGCCGAATACACATACTACCCTATGAATGTAAAGTGGTTAAATATATGTCTATTTGTTGCCTGGGGCTAGATACTTATATTAAATTGGATTTCGTATTTGAGTTATTATTGGCCTAAGTGCTATTATGATCTTATTCTGAATGGTGTTTTTGAGTTTTCATCTATGAGATATCAAGATTTATTAAATAATTTAATTTATGTTAATTTGTTCACTCACTAAGTATTTTCCATTGGAAATACTTACCACTCATTTTTATTAATTTTTTAGAGTTAAGTGGATGTCTGGAGATAGCTAAATTTTTAAGAAGGGAAGCAGGAGCAGTAAAGAATCTCAAGAAAATTGTTTAGATAGAACATTTGGTAATAGTATGTTATAGTTTGAAAATAGTTATAAATTAATGATTTGTATCTTGAGATTTGTATATAATAGTGATGGAGAAATTTTAGAATATAAATTATATAATTAAGAGTTATCTAAATGATGATTAAGAAAAGAAATAATACTCGGCCACATCAGTACTTGAGTTAGGAAGGTTAAGTGTGCGACCTTCTAATAAGAGTATTGGTGGGATTGGGTATTACAATTTTGGTATCAGAGCCTAGGTTTGAAAGTTTATATTTGGAAGCCTAGGTTTGAAAGTTTAGGTTTGGAAGTTTAGATTGTAAGAATAATGTTTTTGATGAATATTAGTGATGATATATGAGTTTTTATGGTAATTGATTATGTTAATTTGAATTTTAGAAAGATGGCAATAACTAAAGGGGTCCTATAGGAGGTCGAGGTCGTAGTCATGGACGAGGTAGGGGTAGAGGATATGGTGTCCAAGATAATATAGCACAGTTGGTAGAATTGGCTAATATCTTGACTAGAGATCGAGCATTTCCATAAGTATCACCTCCGTCGTCAACATCTGTTGGCAACGATAGGAATGAAATACGTAATGCTCGAGTAGGTAGTCAATAAGATAGTTTCGTACCAGTTGCTTCTATCTTGATTTTTAAAAATGTACCTAAAAGAGCACGAAATAATTATAACCGCCGTAGCCCATGATGCCTGTGAATGTGCTGAATCAACAAGCACTACCAGTAGTACATATTGATGCCACTGAGTTAGCACGCACAATGGCAATGGTAATGTCAGAAAGAGAAAGGTATAAGAAACCAGGATATATTATCGAACATGCTAAGAAATATAGAGCATATGACTTCTATGGTACTTTAGACCCTAGTCAAGCTGACAAGTAGGTTAAGACTGTGGAAAAGGCCTTCACTATATTGTAGTTGAGTGATGAAGAGAAGGTAAGTAATGTATATGGCCTGATTTTTGATAAAGCTGATGATTGGTTGGTCCTGGTAAGAAATTTATATGGAGAGGCTTTCAGTTGGCCAATATTTAAAGAAGAGTTCAATAGGGAGTATCTGATTGAGACATTTCAGAAGCAAAAGAGAGCATCTTTTATAAACTTGGTACAAGGTTCGATAACCGTCAGGGAGTATACTGACAAGTTTACAAATCTATACTGGTATACAAAAGATGTGTATCCTATAGAAGAAATAAAAAGTGATAAGTTTAGGGATGGATTGAATGTCTCTCTATGTGAAAAACTTAATTTGTACGCTGGTACAACCTTTAGAGGTTGGGTTGAGAAAGCCATAGAGCAAAAAAGTTAGATAAGGAATTAGAAGAAGCTGAGCAACAAAGTGAGTCGAACAAGCAATCTTGGAACGAGAATAAGAAATTGAAGTTTACCTCTAAATCATAAGAAAATATTAACGGTGGAGGAAATGGTAAACCTCAAGAAGGTTAAGCATCGGTAAGGCAACCGATGTCACCATTTAGACAGGCAGATGTTGGAAAAATATATGCAATGTCATGGTGTAATGAATGCAAAAGTCATCATATGGAAAATTGTAGTAGACGCATAAGAGTGTGGTGTTATCAGTGTAATGAGATAGGGCATTATACTTGTGACTATCCTAAGAGGGTGTTCATAGAACAGTCATTGCTAAGATCAAGTGCTTCACACTCAATGAGGGGAGGTAGACCCTCAAAGCCTAATGCACGAGGAGGAGTGAAAAATGAAGCAAGTACAAATCTAAGACCATCTCAGAAAGGACCTGTACGTCAGTGAGCTAGTATGGTCGGTAAGGCTCAGTAAGCTAGAAGGTTTTGTAGTAACTGAGCAGAAAAAGAATAAATACACTTAATTCAATCGAATATATAATTAATTTGTAAAGTGGGCTCCTTAGCAGAAAGGATAATCATAGTATTGTAACTTTATCTATGTTAATTGTAATGGTGGTATTGGAAGTCTATAAATTAAGGAACCGTTTATCTTGAGATATGATGGTTAAATTAGCAATAGTTGCTATTGATAAGAAATATACATATTATTAGTATGAGAATTTAAATGAGAAAATTGTTAAATTGAATTGTGTTGTAGAGAATTCTGAAGAATATAATTGTGGTCGTAATAAAGAAAATGATTAAGGTAAAGAGATTTTTAGTAATATCATGATAACTGTTCATCAAATTTCGAGGACAAAATTCTTTTTAGAGGGGGAGAATTGTCATATCCATACCCGAATAACTAAGTTATTTTGGGTTAGGACTAAATTGTAAGGAAAATAAATTTAGAAAAAGGACTTAATTAAAAAAATTAAGTTAGGGGACTAAGAGGGTAAAATGGCACAAACCTCCATTGATGTAGAGATAAAGAAGAAGAAGAAAAAACAAGGAGAAGGAAAATCCTACCGAAATAGGAAGGAGAAGAAACCGATAATTTTGTGAGTGGACTTCTTTTCTTCAATCCTTTTACTTCTATATTTATTTTTGATGGATTTTTTATTGATTTAGATTGAAAATATTGTATATGTTTAAAGATTTGAAAATTCAAACGTTGCAGCATGCGATCAGGCAGTGCCTGATTGCACAGAGGCAGCGCCTCAGTAGTGCAAGGGCGGCGCCTCAGCCCATTGAAGCTCTAAGGCAACGCCTTAGTGGATGTTAAGGTGACGCCTCAGTGAACCAATAAGGCGGTGCCTTAGTAAGCTTAGGCGATAAGGCGGTGCCTTAGTGGCACAAGGGCGGCGCCTCTACATTGTACCGACGCCTCAGTGGATTAAAACACTATTTTGAGTTGTTTCTGATCGGTGTTTAACCCATATTTGTGATATATATGATTTATTAAGTAAATACAAAGTTTTGAATCATAAAAAACATAAACAGATTTGAAATATACCGGTATTGTGAGATATAACATTATGTCTAGAACACAGTAACTCACGAACTCACGAATGATTGATATAATGATGAGTGTAAGTGCATGGGGTACTAAGAGTTAGTAAGTCCATTTTGATGACATGGCAAGGTTGGTGGATGAGTACAGCTGATGCCTGGGGCCGGGTATACATATTACCCTGTAGACATAATTGGTGAAAGTGTATGGCCAATGTTGGATGTACAATTTATCTTATAAATGTAGGGTTGGTGAGTGTGTATAATCATTTTCTGGGATCGGATATACATACTACCCTATGGATGTAAAGTGGTTAAGTATATGTTCTTCTGTTGCTTGGGGCCGAATACTTCTATTAATTTGGATTTGGTATTTGAGTTATTATTGGCCCAAGTGCTAATATGATTTTATTCTGAATGGTGTTTTTGAGTTTTCATCTTTGAGATATCGAGATTTATTAAATAATTTAATTTATATTAATTTATTCACTCACTGAGTTTTTTCCACCGGAAATACTCACCACTCCTTTTTATTAATTTTTCGGAGTTGAGTGGCTATCTGGAGATAGCTAGATTTTTAAGAAGGGAAGCGGGAGCAGTGAAGAATATCAAGAAAATTGTTTAGATAGAACATTTGGTAATAGTATGTTATAGTTTGAAAACAATTGTAAATTAACAATTTATATCTTGAGATTTGTATATAATAGTGATGGAGAAATTTTAGAATATAAATTATATAATTTAGAGTTATCTAGATGATGATTAAGAAAAGAAGTAATACTCGGTCACATCAGTGCTTAAGTTAAAAAGGTTAAGTGTGCGACCTTCTAATAAGAGTATTGGTTGGGTTGGCTGTTACAAATATAATTTAAGGGAAAAACAAAAATGAAAGAGAGAAAAAAAAATCAAATATAATTTTAAACACGTATCAAATATAAAGAGAGAAAAAAAATCAAACATAATATTACCATTTTTATGTAACATTATATTATTTAGAAAAAAAAATTATTGTAAACTAAATACTATAAATATTTTTCAATTGTTTTCTAGTATTACAGTCAAACATCAAAAAATATTATATTTTTTTAGATAATATGTTCTCTAAAAAATATGTTTCAAGAGAAAATATTTTCTATGAAATAAACGGAGCCTAAGTATCTAATTTTGAGCTTAAAATATAACAGATAAATAAATTCTAAAATATTGAATATGATCAAATGTTTGATAATTATATTATTAAAAATTTTCATATGTACATTATTGAATATATTTACTTGACATAAAAATTCTAGATTTTGACATATTAACTTATTAAAATTTTAATTGTTATATTTATTAAAGAAATTGAAGTAAAAAGTTTTACTCTCTATTTTAAGTGATTTTTTTATTTAATTGAAAAAATTTAAGTTGGTTCAATATTATTAAACCATTTTAATTCTAAGTAATATATAGGAGACAATTGTCATTGTATTAGCGTGAGTAGATCGATATCAAACACTCTCTTTTCTTTCTTGTTTCCAGTCAAAAATTTTTGTTTTCGTTAATCGGTGGCAATTTGTTATTATCTTTTTTTGTTTTCTTTAATTTCTTTTATTTTTTTTTACTTTTAGTAAATATAAATCTTTCATCAATTTGTTCTCTTTTAATTTTTCGGTGAAATTTGTAAAATTTTTTATTTAGTTTTTACTTATTATGGAGTGGTATTCTTTTATAAATTTTACATATTTTTTTGTTGAGAAAATTTTACTAATATTTTTGCAATTGAATTCAATTAAAATCTAAAAAGTCAATTTATGATTAATTAAACTCATTGAAAGGAGTTTACAGGTCGCAGAGTTGCAAATTAAAAGAGTTTTATTAATGCGGTTGAAGAATAATAAAAAAAATTATAATTGTAAAATTTTATTTTGATAGTTTTTAATTATACTTTTATTTATATTAACTTTTCATCAAAATATATATTTAATTTTCAATAAATGAATGTTTGATCTTTTTCTCTCAAAAGAAAAGAAATATATAGAATTATCAAATACTTTAATAAAACCATCATATTGAGTTATTGACACAACACATTATAAATTTATGAGTAATAATATAAAAACAAAGGTAAAAGAAAGCCTTGATACCTGAAATTAAATAAAGTGTCAAAAAAAACATATGATTACGTCTACGAAGTGAGCCGACATTTGGACCAAAGAATTTAATTTGTAAAGAAAAATTAAACTGAAAATTTGTTAAATAAATTAGTATAAATCTGCTTATATATATATAATTATTTTATTATTTTAATTTTTATGGTGAAACTACAGATTTTTGTGATATTTAAATATTTTGAAGTTTTTATTACTTAATTTACTTTTTGACACTTATCTTTTAACAAATAAAATTTAAATTGCACAACTTCTTTAAACTTCACATATTCATTTTTTTGGGTGCATTTTATGAAATTTTTCATAAATTCACTTTGTTTATAATTATTACTGAATGATGTAAAATACTTTTATCCTATGATGATAAAGATAAAATAAAAATAAAATATTTAAAAAATAAAGTTACTGGAAAATTTTTTTAAATTTTTTTTATTATAATGAAAAAAAAAAAGGAGTTTAGAAAGATAGAGTTTTAGATAGAATAAAAAACAAAAATGAATTACAAAGTCTCAAGCATATTAATTTGAAAAAAATTTAAATTTTTTTAAAAAAATTAGAATTTTGAGATTTACACATTAACATTTAAGAATGACTACAGATTAATAAAATTGGGCACTTGTCAACATTTTGGTTGAATATTTTTAGTGTTCAACATTTATCTATAAAGTAGTTGACTGTCAGCACTTCGCACGACTACTTTAGTAATTCTTTAAATTAACTTAATGTAATAATAATAATAATAATAATAATAATAATAATAATAATACTTATTATGTGGTAAAATTAGTTAAACAATTTATAAATTTAATGAGAATAGTGTTGGCATCTCTAAATTCTTATTTAGACAAATCACTTGTTTTATCTGTTTCATTGAACTATTATTATTTTATATTGGAAAAGAGCTCAATTGAAACAAATCCCGAGATTAAATTTTACTGCAACAATGATTTCATTCTCTAGATGAACATTAGTAATCTCTTGATTAATTGTGTATATTTAATATAATTTATCCTTTTACCAGGATTCAAAAAAAAAAAAAAAATACATATGTGGCAAATGTGTAACATCCAACCTCACCAATACTCTTATTACAATGTCACACATTTGACCTACCTAACTTGAGTACTGGTGTGGTCGACTATTACTTCTATCTTGTCCATTAACTAGTTAACTCTTGTAACTCAGACATATAAATATAATGTACGTATTAGATACGTGTTGCAAGATAACTATTCCAAAATTTTCCTTCTCCATCATACATAAATTTAAGATTACAAATCTATTGAATACCCACTAGTCAAACCTATAACATATCTACAATCAAATATTCTAATAGAGCATTACTCTTGAGGCTCTCTGCTACACCTGCTTCACCTACTATACACCAAACTATCTTTCAGATAACTATTCACAATAACTTATTACTCTGAAAAATTTTATAAAAATGAGTTGTGAGTATTTCTGAGAGAAAATACTCAATGAGTGAAACATAGCACAAATAGGGACTATTCAAAGATTAACATCACTTTAGAACCCCAACAAACAAATCATAAGAATGAAAAATTTAAAATTCAACAAATATAGCCGAGAAAGATTTACACGCATTATTGCATGTTAAATAAACACTTAGCATTATCCTTTTAAATATGTCACTAGGCTATACATTTCAAATAACTTAAACATTTGAAGTTAAACTTTAATTTTCAAATATTTGAATAACTTTCTGGTACCACGCTCTAGAGCTGTGGAACAAACATTGGAGTTCGTAAAAAATATTTACTTATTATTTTCATGTTATATAAGTTGTATTGCTCATGCACAGTTGTAATCTCTTATAAGATTCTTCAAGTTTAACATAATTTAATAGAAATTTAATTATGTTATTTCACAAAAACTTTCTTCATCATCATACTAATTCTTGTACGACCCAGTCGTATTTGCTATTTGACATCTCATTTTCATGCCAAATCTTATACCTTAGTGCTCATCACAACATTTAATCAAACTTTAAGAAGTGTTCTAATTTTAATCTAAAGTACCATAATACTTAGATGTATTCACATTAGTTTCGGAGCATTGCATCATATACACAAGTAGATATCAATCTGGTGAGTACTATCACCACACCGAAGGTTATTACAATTATTCATCAATAATGTGCTGGCCTAGCTACCAGAGGTGTGCAACCCGCACGACCTAAAGCAAATGTCACAATTAAGGTTTTATCATATTCGCATTGCTCACTTAGAGCCAAATTACATTTATGTCAATTCCTTTCGATTGTTGTATTCAATATAAGGTCTTACATATCATTATATAAGGTGAAAGGCTGTGTTCCGGACATATCATGCCAACTCACAGAACCCTGCCATGTCCCCGACATGGACTTACTATCTGTTAGTACCATATGTGCTTGTACTCATTGCTATATGCCTATATCATTCTTTAAGAGTTCTTGTGTATTCGTGTATTATTTTCATTTTCTCATGTCTTTCTTTTCACATCTGTTTCCCATAATGTTCTTCAATTGTCACTTTTGTAAATCATCAATGTCATTCTCATTTGAACATTCCTATTGTAAATTTCCAAAAGTATTCTCACAATTGGTTTATTTAGAATATTTTATATCTTTAATTTCTATGTCGGAGACTTGAATAATTTTTGTATTTACTTAGAATTTGGATGTTGTAGCCTTCTCGCTTTAACTTCTCTAATTCTTAAGTTGTGAAATTATTTATTGAATTGATAAAGCTTATGTATACATATGTACATACCTTGAACTTACCTACATATGTTTTACTAAAACTAAGTCTCATTCATTCCCTTTTTAGTTGTATTTAATGAATTAAGTATTCACATATATGTATACATGTTTTTAGTTGAATTTACATTGTTGCTTTTGAAGTTTTGGACTGCTCGGTTGCTGGTGCAAGGCATATAGGCTCCTCCTAGTGCTGAGGCATCGCCTCAGTAGTACTGAGGCATCGCTTGGTCGCTCAGGCGTGGCCTGAGTGACCTGTAGAGGCACCTGCAACATTTCAAACTCTATTTTGCTCTATTTTCTAGGCTATTTTCATTTTAATTTATTCCAGAACTTCATATCTCAATTTCAGAGGGTTAAAAATATTTTAAAAATTTGTTTAGCTTACATATATAATTTCTAAACCAATGCTCAACCAAATTCATTCATAATTACTTAAATTTTAAGAAATCAAAAAGAGAATTCATGACAACTAAATTTCAAAGCTTGTAGGAGAGTAATTTGGTGACTTCCAATACCAAGATAGAGATTGAAATTATAAAGAAAAACTCATCCACAATTAAAATTTTAAAAGGTTCTACACTTAAACTTAATATAATTTGTATACTTTAACTTGAATAAGTACTTGATAAATTTTAATAATTTTTTATTTTCAAATAAAGAAATTAATAAGAAACTCAAATAAAAACTCTGACAAAACTAAAATAATTATCCTTGATCAAATATTAAGGAAACCAAAACATTATTATTCAATAATAAAATTTAAAAACTTAAAAGAGAAGAAATATAGAATTTCGCTCACAAATTTTTGCTATTCAAAACTCAAAAAATCTTTTGATCAATTGCCTTCACCCAATTAATTTCTAGTCAAGCTAAAACTCCTATTTTTTTTTTCTTTTCTTTTCTTCTTCCTTCTTCAAATGTTTCCTTTTCTCTTTTTTTTTTTCTCTAAATCAATTTTTTTTAAATTTCTTGATACTATAGCAAATCCAATTCCCCAAGCTTAAAATTTATTATTATTATTATTATTATTATTATTATTATTATTATTATTATTGTAGCAAATCCCCTTCTCCAAGCTACAACATATATTTATTAATAATTTTTTTTTTACTTTAGTCCTTAAACTTCTCACTCCTTCCTCTTTAATTCTTCCTTAATTTTCTTTAGTTTAATTAAAATATTATCTTCTTATCAATTTGATCCTTAAATTGATTTATTCTTCACCAATTTAAAATTAAATATTTTTATTATTTAATCATGCCGACTAGTCACCTTGAGCCTTGAGGTCACGGATGTTACAATTCTTCCCCTTTAAAAGGAATTTCGTCCTCAAAATTCGATGGATACTTGCCATGCTATCATTAAGAGAATCATTTTACTATAATCTCTATCTTTCTCATTACAACCACATTTCCATTTTTCAGAATTCTTTACATCACTACTCAATTTAATAATTTCCTTGTTTAATTCTTGTACTAGTAAAATACACATTTCTTACTAACATCGGCTATCACTAAATTGACGATTATATTTTAAGATAATTAATTTCTCAATTTCTAAACCTCAAGATAACAATTTCAATAACTTCAATATTCATTACTTATGTTGACAAATAAGCATAATTTCTTATTATTCCATTTTTTCTTTCATCCTTATTACATATATCTCCTTGCTCTGTATATATCTCACCTAACACTAATTCTTATAATAAATCTTAAGATTAAACGCAATCACAATTAACATAAATAAACTTATAGCACTATGATTAACTTATCTACTAAGGAATCTACCTTACATATTAGCTATACCATATTTTACATCAGGCATATTTGCCCCTTACTGCTCAGTTGTTGCAAACATTCTAGCTTACTACTCATTCTTACCAAAATTATCAAACTCTCTTGGCCTATTCTACAAAGTCCTAAACATTCCACCAGCTTCACTTTTTCTACCAATAATTATTGCATTTCGGGACTCATATAATCCTTGATCGGATCTTTTCTCTTGTACTACTCGTATGCATTCATTAGCATAATGGCCCAACCTATTGCACTGGAAACACCTGAAATCCTTCTTAGGAAAATCACCTATATGACTTGTCTTACACCTATTGCACTAAGTTATTACAGTTTTTCCTAACTACATAGAGTTTGTAATAGACTGTTGCTTAAGTGTGCCATCGGCTTACTCTCAGATACTGGATTACCTTGAAGTTATTTATTTGTCCAATATTATCTTTTCCTTTAGAATATGGGTGGAATCATGTGGGTGGAATCATGATTTTTCATTTTCTATATCCTTTTTATTTTATCTATAGGATTTAGATCGATTCATAGTTCTAGCCCTCACAGTTTTGCTATAATTTTTCTTGCTCTATTGCTTTTTCTACCCAACCTCTAAATGTGGTGCATAAATTCAGTTTGCACCTCAAGATAATATGTAATCCCTCTTTAAATTTTTCACTTTTCATCTCCTCTATAGGATAAATATCCTTTGCATATTTATACAAATCCTCAAATTTATCCATATATTCCCTAACAGTCATCGATCCTTGTAATAATCTAATAAATAATGCTAAATCTCCTTCCTATAATTTTTTGTCATATATATCTAAAAACTTGCCAAGTCAAAGCTTCACCAAATAGGTTCTTAATTCTGGTTAGCCAATCATTGGTCTTATCAAACATCAAGCCATATACATTACTCATTTTCTACTCATCATTTAGTTACAATGTATTAAAGGCTTTCTCTATAGTCTTTATCCATTTGTTAGCTTGACTAAGATCTATGGCACCGTGAAAATCATATGCCCCACACTTCTTAGCATGCTTGATAATATCCTCTAGCTTTCTATGCCTTTCTCTATCAGTCATTACTATTGCCATGGTGTGTGCTAATTCCGTGGCATTTATATGTACAACTGGTGGTTCTAGAGCATCTACTAAATTCTCCTGAACTGGTGGAGCATAGCGATTTCTTGCTCTTCTAAGTACATTTCCATAATTTAGCACAGAGACCCTAGATCTCGAGCTTCCTTGCTCACTACCTGCTCGAGCTCCTCGTGATTGCATCCAACTCCTGTTGAAGTTCTCTGTCCAATCAACTATACCAATTCTTCTTCCTTGAGCACCTCGACCTCGAACTCAACCTCAGCCTTGACCTTTACCTTTATCTCAATTAGCTAACCTTCCTCCCCTAAGACATGCCATATCCTGAAATATAAAATCAAAATGATTCAATTATCTTCACCACCAAAATACAACTCATTTAATAATATCCACCAAGCCTTTATCACATCCATATTTATAAAATCTATCTAACCTACGCTCATCATCATCGTTTGGCACCATAAATACTAGTAATGAAAGTTCATATGCCATTTAAATTGATTTTTTTGCATCTTCAATCAACTAATCATCAATTTAACCTTAGATGGAAGTTTGCTTATTTTGCTTCTACTGCGCCACTATGATGCGCTAATTTAATGTATAGTTGAGCTTAACACTCTTTAAACTCAAATTTGAATTGTATCTCTTTATTTTCAATATAGTTATCTTTTATGTAGTGGTGATCTTCTCATTTGATAATACTTCCATTCTTAAAATGTCTAACATCCTTTAAATAAAGCAAGTTTACCCTAGAACCTTAAGTTCTCTGATCTGTCTCCAAAAATAGACATTTACTTTTTATAAATGGTTAATTAAATTCCTTTAATAACCTTCTTACTGTACTTATTCCTCATAAACCACACCCATATCATAATTTAATAGTTCTTTCACTTGCTCAACATTCTTGCTTAGATTCTATTTCACACTGTTAATATTATACCATTACTTAATTTATGTTGAATAATACTTTAGAATCTCTATTGCATTTCACTTCCTTATTCATTTTTTGTCCTCGTTTCCATCCATTTTTCAGCAGATTGAATATTCATAAAATATTTATATTGATTCTCACAAATATACTATTTTAATAGATTACCTTAACCTCAATTCTTATTATAAATCAACCTATTTCACCATGGAATATATATATATATATATATATCACCCATTAACTAACATAGAATTTTAGTAGGCTCGTTAATGTCTATAATACGTTTCAATCACATTCAACTCTTAAATCCACAATTCTCATTTTGATTCATAATTTTCATTCTGACAAGTCATATTCCAACTAAATTATTTCCATCGACATCATGATTTTCTACCACTCATACATCATCTTTGTATCACAAGATAATATAAATAAAAATATAACTCCTTTACTTATAAATTACATGCCAACTAAGCACATAATTTTAATAAACTCGCCATTGTCTATAAATTCTATCAACCATTTTCATAATTAGATTATAATTTTTCAATCATCAAATTATTCAAAAACAATTACTTTCCAAATATTCCTCCTATTCTCCACTTCTAGTTCTTATTATCTTTCTACAACTCATAATTAAGACACTTCAACAATTCCTGCCATCAATCTTAACTGAATCTCAATTCTATCATTATTCAATTTCTATATATTATAGTGGAACAAATCAACCAATTTTACCAATAAACATAAATTTCAGCCACTAGTAGGTAAGAAGTGCTAGTATACTCATTAATATTTATATAATTGTAATCATAATCAAATTTTAAATCTTTAAATCATTAAGTGCTCAAACATTATTTGATTTCTAATTATTTCTTCTATCCTCATGTGTTATATTCCTACTAATTATCTTTACCAACACCTCAATCTTTGTCGTAAGTCCTCATTGTAGGACAAGATAAAAGAAAATAAATACTGCACCATTAAATACAAATCTCTTAGATAATGTGCACACGACCTCAATAAAAACTCATCATCAACTATAAATTCTAAAATACAATCATAATCAATTTCCACTTTCTCAAATCAGTTAGTCCACTAAAGAATTCAATCTTCACTACTCCTTTCATTCCCACCTGCAACTCCAAATTCCTCATAATTCTATCGACCTAGGCTTTTTAACCTAAGCTCTGATACCCAAATTGTAACACCTAACCCTACCAATACTCTTATTAGAAGGTCGCACACTTGGTGTGGCCAAGTATTACTTTTATCTTGCCCATTAACTAGTTAACTCTTATAACTTAGACATATAAATATAATGTACTTCACTAGTATGTGTTACAAGATAACAACTCCAAAATTTTCCTTATCCATCATACATAAATTTCATATCACAAAACTATTGAATACCCACTACTTAAACCTATAACATATCTACTATTAAATATTTTAATGTAGCATTACTCTTGAGGTTCTCTACTGCACATGCTTTGCTATACACCAAACTATCTTCCAGACAGGTACTCACAATAGCCTGTTACTTTGAAAAAATTTATAAAAAGGAGTGGTGAGTATTTCCAAGAGAAAATACTCAGTGAGTGAAACAGAGTACAAATAGGGACTACTCAAAGGTTAACGTCACTTTAGAACTCAATAAGTGAAACATAGTACAAATAGGGACTACTCAAAGATTAATGTCACTTTAGAACCCCAATAAATAAATCATAAGAATGGAAATTTTAAAATTCAACAGTATAGCCGAGAAAGATTTATACAGATTATTGCGTGTTAAATACACGCTCAGCATTATCAATTAAATATGTCAATAGGATAAATATTTCAAATAACTTAATTGTTTTATTTTACACGCTCAGCATTATCAATTAAATACAGTTATTTAAATCGCTATTTGAAATATTTATCCTATTGACATACTTAATTGATAATGCTGAGCATGTATTTATCCTATTGACATATTTAATTGATAATGCTGAGCGTGTATTTAAAACAATAGGATAAATATTTCAAATAACTGTATTTAAATAAAATTTAAAAATTTAAAAGAGAAGAAATATAGAATTTCACTCATAAAATTTTGCTATTTAAAACTCCAAAAATCTCTTGATCAATTGTCTTCACCCAATTAATTTCCAATCAAGCCAAAGCTCCTAATTTTTTTTTTCTTCTCTTCTTCTTCCTTCTTTAAATGTTTCCTTCTCTCTTTGTTTTTTTTCTACATTAATTTTTTTTAATTTCTTGTTACTATAGCAAATCGCCTTCCCCAAACTTAAAATTTATTTTATTATTATTATTATTATTATTATTATTATTATTATTATTATTATTATTATTATTATTATTATTAT
>CATIWO010141532.1:0-24045 GCA_949673435.1 Macaranga tanarius | reverse complement strand
TCTAGTGATGTAAGCAAAGAATGTGATATTAATAAGAAAGGTTTTCATTGGTACATATTTATATCAAATGGATATGGATAGATTATAACCTTAAAAAGCTCATTAATTATGTATAGAAGATAAATTACTGTTGATAATGGTGAATTTGAGGTTAAGGCGTGACATTTCAAATAACATCTAATTACATGTCATTTGAAATCCTTATATTTGAAATCTAATATTTGAAATATAGAAGTTCAAATCAAATGTTTGCATCCAATCACAACCTAAGTGAACTATATTAAACATATATAAGAAAATAAAACAACTATATTAAATTTATCTTTCAAATAACAAATAAATAAATAAATAATCCATTTTTATTAAATTTTGAACTCCTAAATATTTTCATATTTCAGTATTTACTGATTTTAACTTATCTGTAAAATTATTAAAATTAGTCGTTAATTTGGACAATACGCGAACTGTAAAATAAAATAATTAAATAAATAATTTTAATATAATAACAATTAAATAATTTAAAAATAAAACATATTACAATAATTTTATTTTCTTTGATTTTTATTGCCATAATTTTTTTAATTATAATAGCATTAGTTTTGGAAATTATTAAACTAGTATTGAAATATGTATAATAGTATTTTAGTTTAAAAAATAATACTATATAACTACTATAAATCTTTTATTTTCAAAAATAATAAGTGATGTGATATATATAAAAAAATGCGTAATATATAAATACAGTTAGAATTTGAGTATTGTTTAGACAATATTGGAATATATAAAATAGAATTTTAGTTAAAATAATAATACTAAATAACTACGGTAGATTTTTTAATTTAAAATTTTCAAGGAAAATTAGAATTTTTAATATATATATATATCTAAAATATATATATAAAAAAAAACTCTTATTTGCTAACACCTCATTGAGTTTTGTCCAAGTTATACATAAATCCCCACTATCTTTAGACACCTTATATATAGATTAGTGGGTAGTTTACTAACTCCTTATTGAGTCTTGTCCAAAGTCACTATTTCATCTTCAATGAAAACCCTTAAAGAAAAAAAAGATGAAGGTATCAATGATGAAAATGTTAACTGCCGATGATGGAGATCAAGGAGACCAAGGTGCTAAATATTTCCAAGATCCTTTTCATAGAATCGGTGGTCCAATGACTAGGGCAAGGACAAAAAGGATGAAAGAGGTGTTACAAGGCTTAATAATGGAGATACATGACAAAAAGTCTATTCTTGAAGATTCTAAGGCTATTCTAGGAGATCTCAACGCCACATTAAATATAATTACTTATCTTTATGTACAAGATGATGGGCAAGGTTTAAAATTTGAAGAATAAAGCTTGGAGTCCATGATATAAGACCAAGTTGTTTGGACATAATGAGGAAAGGCACAATTCGCATGCTGAGATGTATTAAAGGACTTCTTTTATTTTGGTTTATTTTGTTATGTTTAAGTATTTAGGCCTATTTTGGTTTGTTAGGATTGACCGAAACCTTGTTCAATTAGGTTTATTATCAGTTTGAGTTTTTAATGCTTAATTGGCATTGGTTGTAGTCTTTTAGAAAAATTCCTATTTCAAGGCAGATTTGTATGCCCTAATTTTAGGAATTTCTCTTTAGTAAGGTGTTTCCTTATTAAATTAGGGTTTTTACATGCCTATATAAAGGCCATAAAAAATGTGGACAAGTTTTCATTATGTCTTTTTCAGCAAGCTTTACTTTGCATCCTTGTGTTCTTGGTTGAATACATTATCTTGACTTATCAAAGGAGTGATCAACCTTTGTAGCGTCTTCAAGGTTAGGGACTTAGTTTTCTTAGGGTTCTAATCTCTGATTGTACAACTTATTTTCTTGCATTCTGGGCACATAACAAATTGATTCAAGGGTGTATAGAGTAGGTCATCTAGCGGATTCTTATCATTTGGTATCAGAGCTTTGGCTCTAGAAACAAGTTATTTATCATTTATTTTCCTTGTTTTTGTATTTTCTTCAATATTTGTTTATTTTTCTTCTTTCTTTTGTGTTCTCATCTTGTCTTGCTTAGTTTTTTGTTTCTTATTTTCTTGTTCTTTGTGATTTCTTTAAGTTCTTCATCTTCTCGAGAAATTTTAATTTTTTTTAGTGTTTTAGTTTGATTTGATTACCAACAAGAAAAAAAAAAAGAGGAAGATAGATATCGCAGTGTTTAATTTGTGTGCTACTTATGTGCAATCTGATTAGTATCACTTGTTAAGATTACAAATTTATTTTTAAAACTTTTCCAAGCATAAAAAGGATTTCTTGATTAGTAAGTTTCATATATCTACTTATATAACTCATAAGAGATAATCCTTTTTCTTTTGGGATTTGACTAGTTGACAAAGTCAAAGTAAGCTGAATATTCCTTTTTGAGCAAAAATTTCTTTCGTAACTCATATAACAAATTTCCTACTATATTAATTAGTCCTAATCCTTATCAAATAAGGATTCTTTTACAAAAATTAACCTAATTTTTTGCTTCCTAATTTTTCTACCAATTCAAGCTCAATTATGCCTATAAAAGGTTGTTTTCTTTATTTTTACTTTTCTCTTTAATTCTTTGCATTCTAGTGATTTCTTTACATGTCTTTTGCTTCCTTTTGAAGTTTTTTTTTTATGTTTTTTGGTTCTTTTAATTAATTTTCTTTATATTTTCCATTTGCTTCAACTAAGCTTTAAAATTTTAATTTTTGAGATTTGCTACATTTAATTGATTGCTCTTTAAGATTTGTTGATTTTGATTCTTCTAAGAATATAAAATGGGGTTGGCTTGAGTAGTAAAAGGCAAGAGTAGTGAGATCATCATCAGGAAAAAGCTAAAATAGTATAAAATACGAGTGATCATAATCTGATTTGAATGTAAATACGTGAGAGAGTGTAGGAGAAATAAATTTTCTTTTATTACTAATGTATTTTTGCATATTATAAACATGAGCGGTGTAAGAGGAGAACAAGTGATTGACTCGAAATTGTTCAGTAAGGCTGTCAATGAGAAATTTAAGAAGTTAAATGCAAGGTTGGATGATTTTTAATCCCCATTTAATTCTAAATCCTCTAGAAGGAATACATTTGAAGGGGATGAAGAAGAGGATTCAGATGATGATGAATCAAGTTCTAGACAAAGCAAAAGGGGCTGTTTCCAAAAGAGATAGCAATTTGGATAGTATAAAAATGAAGATTTCGGCCTTTCAAGAAAAGAATGATCTTGAGCATTACTTGGATTGGGAAAGAAAGGTAAAACATGTATTTGATTGCCATAACTACTTTGAGGAGAAGAAAGTAAAACTAGCAGCTGTGGAGTTCACAGATTATATAAGCATATGGTGGGACCAATTGATGATCAATAGGCGTAGGTATGGAGAGAGACCAATCCAATCATGAGAAGCGATGAAGATGGTAATGCATAAGAGATTTATATATAGCCATTACTATAGAGATTTACATACAAGGTCGCAAAGGCTGCTTCAAGGTTCCATGAGTATAGAAGACTACTATAAGGAGATGAAGATAGCTATAATTAGAGCAAACATATAGGAGGATCGATAAGCAATAATGACTAGAATTATACATGGTTTAAATAAGGAGATTGCTAATATGGTTGATTTGAAATACTATTTAAGGATGAAGGAGCTATTGTACAAAGCCATTAAGGTGGACAAGCAACTCAAATTAAGAGGGTCCAAATCTAGTTCTACTTCTAGTTCTTCATGGAAGTCTAATAGGAAGGATAACAAATCTACCTCTAAAACAAAGGAAAAAGCAAAGCCAAAGGATTTGATTGCTGTTTTTAAAAGTAAAATTGATATTAAAACTTCTTCTAAATCACATGATGTTCAGTGTTTTCAGTGCCAAGGATTTAAGCATACTGCTTCTCAATGCCCAAATAAAAGAACTATGATTGTGTTGGAGAATGGTGAGATAGAAAGTGCTAGTTCAAGTAAGGATGAGATGCCACCATTATAGGATTATTCTAATGTTGACATTGAAGAACCCGTGCATGGTGATTTGTTAGTGATAAGGAGAACACTAAGCATACAACCTAAGGATGATAGTGATGAAGAGCAATGTGAGCATATTTTCTATACTAGATGCCACATAAAGGACAAGGTATGTACTATAATTATTGATAGTGGGAGTTGTACTAATGTAGCTAGTACCTTATTGGTAGACAAGCTGAATTTGGAAACCATGAGGCATCCTAAGCCATACAAGTTGCAATAACTGAATGAAAGTGAAGAAGTAAGAGTAAATAAGCGAGTTCTTATTTCTTTTTCAATTGGCAAATATGAGGATGAGGTTCTTTATGAAGTGGCACCAATGAATGCTAGTTATATTTTGCTTGGTCAACTATGGCAGTTTGATAGAAAGGTTAATCATAATGGGCATAAAAATCATTACTCTTTTATAATGAATAATCGAATTGTTGTAGCAACCCCTCTTAAACCTTTGCAAGCTTATAAACATCAAATTAGAATAGCAAGAGAGTGTAAAATGAAAGAAGAACAGATGAGTGAAAAAGAGGAAAAGAAAAAGAAAAAGAGTGAGCAATCAAAAGAAAAGAGGGAAAGTGAGGCCGAGAGGAAAAATGCAAGTGGAAAGAGTGAGGCTGAGAGAAAAATTGGTGATAAAAGTGTGCGAAAAAGAGAGAACAGTAAGCGGATGAGTGTTTGCTGGAAAAAGTGAGGTTAAGAGTGCTTTAATTGTAAGGCCACAACTACTTATCCTTATGTACAAGGATGTTTACTTTTCTACCATGGTTTTAAAAAACAGTAACATCCATGATCGCAGTTGTGGCCGTGTGTAACGAAAATTGGATTGTAACGGTGTAACGTAACGGTAACAGTCTAGCGAGTCGCAAATTTTTTTGAAAAATTTGCAAAGTATATTAAATTTAGTGAATTTTTAAGAAAAATTTGAAATTTAAATACATAAATATGTTATAAATATAACTATTAATATAAATATAACTATTAAAAGAAATATATATACTTAGTCCATAATTTTATAGCATAATTAAATTAACATTAATTTTTATTCATAAAATAATAGCACCCATTAAAAGTGGACCCATCATTTTTCTATTTAGATTTTTTTTGGAACAAATCTTTTTATTTACATATTTAATAATATTAACCATTCTGCCACTTGAATGGTTAATTGATTTTTTTAATAAATATGTAAAATAATAATTTTTACATGTCACTATTCACGTAATGTCAACAAATTGTGGTATTTTAGAAAACAAAATACATCACGAGGAAGATAAAATTACGTGAAATTTTTTACCGTAAGCCGTTTTGTAAACGGACGTTGGAACAGTAACTTGATAGTAAAATAGTAATTTTTGTATGTCACTCTTCACGTAATGTCAAAAAATTATGATATTTTAGAAAAAAATATATATCACAAGGAAGAGAAAATTACGTGGAATTTTTTGCCGCAAACCATTTTGTAAATAGACATCGGAACAGTAATTTGATGAATTGTAAAATAATAATTTTTACATGTCACTATTCACGTAATGTCAAAAAAATTGTGGTATTTTAGAAAACAAAATATATAATGAGGAAGAGAAAATTACGTGAAATTTTTTACCGCAAGCCGTTTTGTAAACGGATGTCGGAACAATAATTTGATGAATAGTAAAATAGTAATTTTTGCATGCCCTTTAATAAAAAAATATTTATTTTCTAAAATTTAAAACTGGCGGAATGAGTTATTTAATTATTTTTTTCATGTTCCGCCAATTTAACCGGCGGTTTTTTTTTTTTTAATCAAACACCACAAATTGAGAATTTATGTCAAAAGTACCACAAAATGGTAAATTTTTTTTACTTTTTATCATAAAATGGTAAAAAGTGCGTAGAGTGTTTGAATTGTCAAAATTAAATAAATTATATTAATGTAATTGAAAACTAATAATAAAAAATTTAAATTATGATTTAAGTGAGAATGTAATATTTTTGTTGTCTACAACCGTTACACTAACAAAATTAATATACGGTTATATATTGAAAATAATAGTCACAGAGAACTAAAAAACCGTTAAATAACGGCCGATACGTGACATTATTTAAAAGTTAAAACCATGGTAATTACCCTAAAACCACTCCACAATGAACTGGGCCTTATCCATTGAATAAAAAGTGAATTATATTTTGCCTGTTTCAGCTAATCCCTCGTATCAACTACTCTCTTTTGATTAATTATTCTCCTTTGATGTATGAAACTATGAATTCAAAATTAGCTAATTGATTGAATAAATATAATTTAATATTGATCTAATTATTTAAAAAAAATTTGAACTTTATGAGTTTTAATAATTTTTTTTGATAAATTATTAACAAAATATGTTAAAATTATAAAATTTACGATTTTTTTATAAATTTTAGAAGTACGTGTAACAATTGTTAAAAAATGTGGGATAATAGTATTTTTGGTGTATCAACTTTTTAATTTTTACTATTTCAGTGTTTTAACAATTTTTTTTTCAATTAAGTGTCTAAATTTTTCAAAATAATAATAATATAGTGTTTCTAGTCGATTTTCTTTTATCGGAGTGATGATTGTGCATTAATGGGACCCACTTCTTTGTGACATGTACGTCACCACACGTAAAAAATAATAAATAGACAAAAATAACCTTAGAAAGAAAAAACAATGAATCAAGCCTCCAACAATGGTGTCACCTCTCCTCTTCTTCCTCTTCTTGTTAATCTCTGGTCCCTAGCTCTCTTTTCGCTCTCAGCAGTAACCATATCCCCACTACCTTTTCTCTCCTTCATCTTTCTTCTAGAAACTTAACAACTCGGGCTAGACCAAGCAAGTCCCAAACCCATGAGGTCCAACTCTCTCTTCATCATCATGGCACTCTTGATCTTGCAAGCAATTTAAAAGCATTCAGTTCATTGTAACAATGTTAGTGATGGCAATGAGATTCTTGTCAACCACTACAATCCATTCTACATTATGGAATCATCTCTCCAACTTCACGACATCGCTCTTTCTCCTCTGCTCCTTCACCAAACTCTCCTTCGTCTCTGCCACAATTCCAAAGTTGCACTTTCTCTTGAAAGTTCACTAATTTGATGGTTCTTGCTAACTTATTATCGAAATGGATCAAAATAACATCAAACCCAATTCAAATACTTTCTTTATTGTTTTTAGTAGATTGATTTCTGCCGGTTTTACTTGCCAAGCAATTCGTGCTTTTGATGATAATCTTTCATTTAGAAGCTGTTGATAATAGCCATTTTTGCTTTTTGCTTGATACTTTATGAAAATATGGTTACGTTAAAGTTGATGTTGAGATTTTTATTAGAATTTATACTGTTTTAATATGTGGGTAGTGTATAATTGGTAGAATTCGTATGGTTACGAGGCTCGTTAGAGAGATGGACGAGATGGGTATTGAGCCTAATGTTGTTATTTATAATGTTTTATTAAATAGGATTTGTAAGAAAGCTAAATTACAACCCCAGAGTAGATTTGAGGGTACAATACCCATTGCTAAGAATGTGTTCGATGAAATGCGTCAAAGAGGAATTGGACCAGATTATTACTAGTTTTTCTATTTTGCTTCATGTTTATAGCAGAGCTTATAAGCCTCAGTTTGACACTTGATAAGTTGAAGTTAATGGAGGAGATGGGTCTTTGTCTGACTATTGCTATGTATTTTGTCCAATTATTGTGGTGGTTTGATTTATTGTCTTTTTCTTTATAAGGTTATTTATTATTTTTTATGTGAAGTGGCGTACATGTCACAAAGAAGTGGATTTTCTTAGTGCATAATCATCATTCCGATAAGGGAAGATAGACCAGAAGCACTATATTATTGCCATTTTAGAAAGTTCAAACACTCAATTGAACAAAAAATTTGTTGAGACACTAAAATAGCAAAAATCAAAAAGTTGAGACACCAAAAATGCAATTATCCATTTTTTAAATAAAAGTTGAAATAACATATTAAAATTGTTAAAACTCAAAAAGTTCAGAATTTTTAAAATAATTAGGCAAAAAAAAAACTAGTAAGGTAGATAAAAATTTTAGCTCCAAAAGAAAATTACTAAATATTCTAAAATTTAATTCATCAAATAACTATATAAAAATTAGGAATAAATGAGAAAAATCTCCTACAAAAATTAGGCTTCTCCAATTTTTTACAATTTGATAGAAACTCAAATAATGACCTAATCTATAGATACATGATGATCCAAAGTCATCATCTATGAGAAACCCCTAATTTAGAATGAGAAGGGCCTAATTTAGTACTGGAATTAGAAGTCTTATCTCTACAAATTTGCATTCTTCTCTGTCTTGCTTGAGCAGCCCTAGCTTTAATAAAACTCCTATTCATGTCATCAACTCTTTGCTTGCTTATTTCTATCCAAAACAACTCTCCAGGATATACACTAAGATCAGGTAGAACACTCGGGCCCACATCATCGCTCATGCCCAATCCACTCTTTGATTGGAGTAACCCATACTGATAACCCTCCTGATTCGTCGCAGTCGCAGTCGCAGCAACAGCTGGTAAATTCTCCAGAGTCAATCTAGTGCTTGGCCTATCTTGGACTTGAGTTTTTTCTCTTCTATGATCGCCATGACTTAGCTGTAAATTTTAAGTTTTTTATATTATTAAACAAGAAGAAAAAAAAAAAAAAAAACCCACAAAGCTGAAGGAAAAAAAGGATGGATAATGCAAACAAATTTTAAAAAGGGCAGTGATAGGTATTAAGTGACAATTTTTTTTTTTTTTTTTCTAAAAATGTTCCCTATTAACAGGAGACTATTATTTTGGAGGAATGACAAAATGGTAAATATCCAACTGCGCACTGTTCACATTGGACAGCACCACGTTTACCATACCCTTTTAAAAAAAGATTACCTCTTGTTTCCTTGCTCTCAGCCACAAATTCCTTGCTTTCAGCTCATGATAATAAACCTTGGTATGATCTACCTCCTGATACATTTTCACACATTAGCACTAGGGTTAATGTAAAGAATTTGAAGTAAACAAAACCAATATTGTTGATAAATTATAAAAGAAAACC
The DNA here is from genome assembly GCA_949673435.1 of Macaranga tanarius. NCBI lineage: Eukaryota > Viridiplantae > Streptophyta > Magnoliopsida > Malpighiales > Euphorbiaceae > Macaranga > Macaranga tanarius. Next base: position 14,953 of record CATIWO010141532.1, on the reverse strand, counting down.
CACCTTTGACAGCAACTCATTGCCCTGAGTATATTCTTGTATAAGCTCCAGCAGTTCCTGTTTCGTCTGAAATAAGGATAAACAAATTTAAGACCAGTAAACTGTAGAATTACGATTAAACCCATTAAACAAAATCACAGGAGGCAGCCACGTAAGTTGAGAAAACAGATAATTCATGAGATAATTCATGAGATTAAAGAACCAAGAAAAATGAAAAAGTGTGCAACAACATACTTACCTTCCTAACAGAATTTTTTTGTTTCAAACGCTTAGTCTTGTCTTCAGATTCACTAGGACAGAACGCAAGAGGCGTTGTTGGACTCGCAGCCTTAACGGCGGTTTTCTTTGACTCAATTTCTAGAGCCGGCGGCGGGAGCGGCAGCGACGGTGATGGTAATGGTGAAGATACAGAAAGCTGGCGAGGAGTACAGCAGGTTTCATGGACAGATCTCTTCCTTTTAAAACCCCAAGAAACGGACGATGAAAGTTGAAGCTCACTGGCCTTGATCAGACGAGGAAGCTCAACCAAGATGGAAGCCACTTCCATCTCGTCATTACCAAAAGGGCTACTACTTCTCCTCTGTTTCATTCTTGTTTCTTTATCAAATTATGCTCTGTTCTCTGTTTTTTGTTTTTTTTTTTTGGCCCCAAATCTCTACACACATATATATAATATATGGAGACAATGAAGAGAGGCCAAATCTTCGTAGAGAAAGGAGAAAAATTACTTAAAAAACAATAATTGGGGCTCAAAAGAGGAACTTATTGTGGAGAGAGGCGGAGGCATAGATAAAGAAAAGGAGAGGAGCTGTGTGTTGCTTTGTTTTGTGCTGCGTTGCTTGGAGACGGGGGGTTTGTTTTCCTATTATTGAAATAAATAAATTAAATAAAATAAGATAGATGGGGTGAGGATGTGAAACGTGTCAATTAGATAGAGATTGGAGTTTGTCATTTTAGGGTTTTAGAACTCTTCTTTTTTATTTTTTTTATTTTTAAATTCTAAAAATTTTAGAAATAAAAAAAAATGCAGTGTATTGAAATTGGGATTTTTTTTATAGGTAAATATGTAAAATAGAGAATTGGATGATAAATTGCAATAAGTTAAGGGGTGAACTGTGAAAGTAATTTGTTAAAATTAAAGAGGGGAAAATAAGAGATTTGGTAGAATCTTTGTGTGACTGTCATCAAAAGTCAAAACTCATTATTCATTAAAAGGATGCACATGCTCTATTGTTTATTCCTATTTTGATATTTATCATTTGATATTCATGTTTATTCATTTATTACTCCAACTCATTATTTTCGTTATTATTATTATTATTATATGAAATAATTACTTTCATTTTGTATCAATTTCATCGTCTGCAAATATCTATAACAGTATTAGTAAAATGTAATATCTAATTAGAGGGAAAAAAAGTGGTCGAATAAAGATTAGTGGGTTTTGATAAAAAAAAAAAAAAGATTAGTGGGTGAATAAAGTAAAACGTTCGAATTGACTAACTGCAGCTAAATTTTTGGACTTACTAAATTAGTGCTCTTAAAAGGTTTGGTGCTTGATTCACCATGTATATTGTTACGCACATTGTGCAATGTGAACCTCCAATTGCAAACTTCAGTATTCTTTTCTATTTTAGGAACAGTCCTTGTATTGACTTTACCTGCAATATTTTGTGATCTCACAGACTGTGGACTACATAACACAAAATAATCATCTTTTTAATATTTGTCATATTGATGATAATTTTCATCAATATTGGTGGATGGTAGTTGTTGGGGTTCGAACTCGAGACCTCCATAATTCCCACAAATAAAAATATCAATCAGACCACCTTTAATTGAATTTGTATGTGATAAAATTTTATAGTGAATTTTTTTTAAGTTAAATTTTTTTAATAGCGCAAACAAAAATTAAAAACATAATTAACATACACCTTGTAATTGCAAAAAGGGAAAAAAAGTGATAATCCTCATGGTTTACTTTGTTAATTCAAGCAATGTAGCACTAGGGGTGTAAATGAGCCGAGCCGAGCCGAACTTTGGCTAGCTCAGGCTTTGTTCATTTATAAACGAGTTAAGCTCATTATGCCGCTAAGTGTTCGCGAGCTGTTCACGAGATTAAATGAGCCTAAACAAGTTAAAAAAATTTCTAAAAATACAATGTATAAATTTAAATTATTCATTAAAATAATTTAAAATAAATTATTTACTAAATAGTTTATTATAAAATAATGATCTTTTGTAATAATATATTTTTAAAATATTTAAATGAATAAAAATGTATATATTGTATATCTAATATTAAATTATTAATACATTAAAATTATGAGTCGGCTCGCGAGCTTTTATTCAAGCTTGTTCACGAGTCGAACTTTGTATAGTTTGAGCTCCTAAACGAGCTTCAATATACGAGCTCGAATGAGCTTTTAACGAGTCAAACGTCGAACAGCTCGCAAGCGGCTCGGCTCATTTACACCCCTATGCAGCACTAGCAAACAAGCATCAATTTGCATGTTGAAATCAAACACACTTTACTTTCTAAATAAAAGAAATTAAGAATAATTATTTGATTTTATTGAAATTAATCTTCTGCTCAAAAATTTATCATGGTATTATTACATTAGAAAAGTTAGTGCCACGTTTGACAGCAAAAAAGAAAACAACATAAAAACAGAGTCGCACTTAATCATTATATTATTACTCCGAGTATTATATAAACCTCAAAGTCAACTATGAGCGTTTTTTACGTAATAGGAAAAACCAATAATAAGTTGATACATTTTTTTGTTTTTTTTGCCAAAAAGGGGCAATAAAACAGCCTAAAAAAATTGTAAATGTCATGTATAGTTTTACCTGCTGTTAAAACCTGCCATGAAATATAACATTAAAAATCATAAGTTAAAAGTTAGAAAATAATCATTAAATAAAAATAGAAATGTAAAGATTTATTTAATTCGCTTTTAAATTTGGGGTACCTTAGAGCTATTTTAAATTTCAGTTTTCAGGAAGCCTCTCCTTCATTTTTGACTCATTCTGCTTCAAAAAAAAAAAAAAAAGTTATATATAATTATAAATCCAATGAACTAATTTTTGAATATTAGTACTCAATAGTTCCAATGTAGTATGGATAAAAAAAACATGGTCTTGTCTCTTTTTATGACAATGTTTACATATAACAAAAAGTACAAACATAAAAGTACTTTTTATATACCAAATAAAAACTTGATTGAAAAAAAAAGCACATAAGTTGTAAATTTTTACCTTTGTTACGTTACAAATATTATTATTGAAAGAGTTGACTCTCTTCTCATCTCCCTTTTCCTGCAAGATGGAAACAGAAAATTAAAATTATGAAAAGTATATATATATATATATATTTGAATGTAGATCGAATTATCTTAAAAGCTACCTCATTCCCAGCAATTGAATGCTTAAGGTTGATGGAGTTAGTATCAAGTGCCATAGAATTAGGAGCTATTTCATCAATTTTGATGGGTTGTTCAACTGTGATTCTCTCGGTGTTATTGCAATCAAGAAGTTGAGGCATTGCACGACGATCACTTGTGGAAGAAGAGGTCGAAGGCAATTGGTTGTTAATGGCTGAATTATGATCATCAGCCGTACAACCCAGCAATATAAGCTTTGGCAATTCAAGCAAGATACCTGCAACTTCAAATTCTTTATCACTAAATTCAAGAAAATTAGAACGAGTATTGAGTTCTTTCATGGTTAATTTATTTTAAGCGGTGTTTATTCCACAGGTTACATGAATATAAAGACTAAAATCAATTCGAGTATCAGTTGGATTTGGAATAGAAAATCCATTCTAATTTAGTATCCCTATCCCTATCCCTATTTAAATTGGAAAAAGATAATTAGTTAACGATCAGTTATTAAGCTTTTGATGTTAAAGAAACTACAGTTTGGTTCCAAATCCGATTTTAACTAAGAATAAGAATTAACAATTCAAGTGTTTTGAAATCAAGTGAAGAACCAATACATGTTAAAATTGGACAAGAATTTAGTTAATTAGTGAGCTCGTAAACAGCCTTCAAAGCTCCACAGAAATATTTGTTCAAGATGCTCTCTGTTTCTTTGTGCTTCTAATAGCTATGAAGTCATCATCAGAATCTTCCTCAGAGCTTCCATCTGCAATCTTGCGTTTCTTAGACTCTTTTGCTTGGACTGTGGAGTCAGTTGTCTTTTTTTTAACTGATGATACTGGGAAAGCGAGGGTGTTTTTCTTAACTGTTGCAGATTGAGTCTTCTTCGTCACAGTAATTGTTTTGATGGGGGAACTCAGCGTCTGCTGATTCTTCTTTTTTAATTTCTTTCCATAAACTTTCTTTGCCTCTTCTATGGGGAGCAAACCAGATTCCATCATCCTGAAATTCCATTTAGATGCAACTCTCTGTTATAATTAATAGAGAAAAAAAGTTCGGAGAACAGTTGCCTATAGCATATCACCATAGTTGGGCAGGTAACACGTGCAAAAGATTACTAAAAAAAGAGCAGCATGTTAGCCAGATTTATCAAAAGTTCAAACCAGTGTCTGCACCAGACTCATAGGCACACTACAAAATCAACACCAATGATCATATTGTCAGACAAACAACCAGCAATGCAAATGCCTTCCGAAGCAGTTTAACTGAAGTTGTTTTCTCCAACACTAGATACCATAAATGATTATGATTTATGAATGTTGAAAAAAAGAAACAACTACAACGCTTGGCATTTTTCCAAAAAATATCATGACCTGATGGTTAGGAAACCTACAATCCACATTGATACAGATGTCATTATCTGTCTGTGAGGGAACAATGGCAATGACATCGAAAAGAAAATTGTTCAACCATCCCATAAGCCTTATTAACAAGATCATCAAATTAATGATAACAATGACAGTGACAGAAAAAAAAAAATCATATAATGAGTTTTCCAAGTTATAAGAAGATATTAAACCACCCAACTGTCATTCCTCTTCTATAATTCCACCTCCCCACATGATACCTTTTCAAGTTCAAGTGTATCGTAAAGATTAATTGGCTGCATTGCAGGGTAGATATTTGATCATCAGGCCAGTACATGTTCAACATAACATGCATTTTTCATCAGCTTATAATATCTATATATCCACTACAACTGAACTGGAGAACATGAGGTTGCATAGAACATGATGGAGCAGATCCCAGTTAACCTTACTATGTAAGGTACGAGTGGTTTGTATCTATGGTGCACAACATTTTGCATCGGAGAAGGGAGCACTGTGGTCAGAAATTCATATTCTCTAAGTCGAGGCACTCAAACAAAGACATAACAAGCAGCCAGAGAACAAACATGACTTCATATCGTATGTTATGAAATATGCTATAATGCATTATGAACTCATGATGTGATTGGCACTAAACCCATACATTGATGCGCATTATACTCTATTTATATTTTCTCAAAAGATATCTGACTATTCAAATTGTGATAAAATTCCGTTGTAGTTTTGCAATATTGAATATGCAACACTTACCCTTTCATGATTTGTACATATTGAGGTGAATTTGCCACTATCATAGTATCTGCTCAAAAAAGTGCTTCCACCTTAAACTTCAAAAATACTACTTCTCTAGAGACTATTTCAATCCTACAATGACCTCTCAAAATCTCGTGTAAAGAAGGTATGCTTGGTAGTCTTAACATTCTGTTTGTTCCCTGAGCTTTGCTACACTATGCTTTGCTAGGATACATCAAATATTTAAGTGATAGTGATGCGAATACAATTCCATTTTGTTGAAGCGACATATATAAACATGAATAAAATCCTAATTTCGGGTAAACACGGTAAGAAAAGCATCATATAATGGCCTCATTCCCTATGTAAACATTCTTTTATTTTCAGTTAAAAGACAGAACTTATGGTGAAAAGTAAAGAAGCCAAATAGAAAACAAGAGTGTGGCACGACTGAACAAACAACAAATAAGCCAAAACATCTCACCAGATTTGTGCCATTTCACTGTTGGGAAGTTGCTCGTATAGTGTTTCGTAAAAAATCCTAAGTGGGTCTCTCTACAATCACACAAAAGCAGCAAATTCTTAATTAAAAGTCAGGCAAAAAACAAATTGCAAGAAAAATCAACCCAACACATGTTACCTCCTCAGGAGGATCTCGCTTCTGGCCAGGCAAATCATAAACTTTCTTCTCCCTCTTCTTGCCATTCTGCTCCATGACAACAGAACCCTTCTTCTCTTCCTTTTTTATCATCTTATTCTTCTTGTTCAATACCTTCAAATCAATCCAGAATAACATAAAACATCCAACCATAAAAAAATATAGATTCTAATAAGCTCATTACAAACTTAAAAAAAATTAAAAAAAATTCCAATACTTTGAAAGGGGAAGGTAATAGAATGGAATTAATTTCCATTCCATAAAAAATTTTAAGGAGGGAAAGGAAATTGAAGGGAATTATTCCCCTTATTCTCCAAAGATAATTAGACCCTAAATTAAGACGTACAAATTATCTTAAGTCCTAAAATACTCTAAAAATTTAAAACCTTCATTTCCTTTCTTGAATATTTCTCCTCTGTTTAACTTTATTGATTATTTTTAAATAGCCAAACACAATCCATTCCCTTCCCTTTTCATCTCAGCCAAAGCATTAACTGAACTAACTCCAACCTAATAATTTTTAGCATGCTTGAGCTACACTTCAGTTTTCCTTAGCAACAAAATTAGGCCAGACAAATTAATATATATATATATATAAAACTTTGATAAAACCCAATTGTCACCTGCTCAGACTTGGCAGCAGATTTTTTCGCGGAGATGGGTTTATTATCATCATCATCCTTCTCTTCTTTCTTGACTTTAGGTGTCTTGGGACGAGAAGCTGTGGAGTTTTTACTCTTGCCAATGGGAACGTCAAAATCATCATCATCTTCATCGACATGGGTCTCTTCTTTCTTGACTTTGGGATCTTTAGGGCGAGATTTAGTGGTTAAAGAAGCTGCATTTACTGGGCTTTTCTTGTGGGCTTTGAGAATGGAACTTAAGCACTTCTCGTCTGCGTCCTCTGCTTCTTCTTGTTTCTTCACCTTCGCAGGCTTTGCGTCCTCAGACGGCATTATGGTTCCGGAACTGCAGAACTCAAAGAGAGAGCTCTGTTTCTGATTATTTTTTGTGAATGGGAGAATACTGGAGAGCAGGTCGAGAGCTTGTAAAAACCCTTGCCGTGCCTAGTTGGCATCTTCAAAAAAAATCGAAACGGTGTAATCTCTTGGGACGTTTCGGTCTATGAAAATCTTGCTCCAGGAAAAACGGTGTCGTTTCAAATACCTAAATCCCTCGCATTCGCATAGTCTCATTAAAAGCGGCGAGTTGTTAGAAGGGTTAAAGTGATACACTTCCAAAAATTGGGTCTTTTTTGGCTCACTTCAAATGTTCTTTGGAGTAGATTTACAAAAGCCAAGCCCACGTATATAATCTACTGTTGATTTTTTATTGAATTACGAAAATCTTTTGCTCAGTAAATATTCTGCAAGGGACTAGAGATAAACAATGAATACATAACAATTTTCCTTAGCATCATTTGATTTACAGTGTATATAATAACAGTGGCAACACCTGACATTCACATCTATTAACACTCTCCATCTGGGCTGCTATCCATGTAATGGGTAGAATATGTTCCCTTTATTTATGTCAATGCATTTTCAATTAAAAATAATAATAATAATGTAACAGTATCAATCCAGCTCACAGAGCATAACTCCAAAAGTTTGATCGGTTGGAGATAGAATCAAAACGCAAGAATTTATGCTAAAGTGAACACCTCAACTCATCAATTCACTGCTTCTATATAAAACCCTTTTCTTGCTTGAGAAAGCTCTAGTAGTGTAAAACAAAGTTCGCAAGAGAAAAAATATGGGTTGGTTATGGCCAGAGAGAAGGGGTCCAGCATGGAAGCAAGGATGGGCAGAGCACGCTATAGCCTCCATCTCACCACCTCCCTTTCCTTTGCTTGCCATTTTCTTGATAATTTTCCTCCTCCTCTCAGCATCATCCTATTTTAACTACAAGTATCATATACAGCATACCGTGATCAACTTCAAGTTGATTTTCTTCTTCTTGCCTGTACTATTGATCTTTATCACAAAATATGTATCGAGGAGCGAGCGGTTCTTTTTCCCTGCTACAAGAACAGAGAGGTTCTTTTTCCCTGCTACGAAAGCAGAGTATGGTACGGTTCGTCGAAACTGGGACTTGCCTTGGGGCATGGTAGTGTTGGTGGTGCTGCTTCTGGTGATGGTTTCTTACCAGTCATCTCTGCGGTCCATATGGTCACCGATAATATGGAGGTCTGATTAATCAGTAGTTCTTCATTTCTTGCTTGTACATACCAACCAAGTTCAAAAGAGCCCAACGTCTAGCCGTCATCTTCTTTAGTAGGAGATTTCAATGTATACTGCTGACTTAATGTTGTTCACCCTGCAGGGTGATTTTTATGTTACTAGCAAAGTGTTGATTTCAGTCTTTTTATATGAGAACTTTATGCACTACTGTTCAAACAATAGTAAAGAAACAAAAAATTCTGAAGGAAATAAGGAATTAATAGGAGAGTGTATGGTAGTTTTTTTTCCCCTGGACAAGGGTCTTGACTGACTCGAGACTGTCCAACGGTTTAACTTATAGTAGAAAGATAGGCAACAATAGATCCACAAATAACAGTCCTAAGTCCTAACAGAGTACGTGCAGCAACTTAGGGTAATTACAATCAATGCATGATATTATAGCTGCAAGCCTGCAACATAAATTACAATCCGTTTGAGATTCTTCCTCATCATGTACCTTCAATAACAAGATGTAAGAAGAAATACTACACCAAAAAAAAAACCCCGAAACCAACAATAATTTAAAATGAAAAACTACTCGCCCAAGGTGTGGCAATCACATACTCTACAACAAAACTCTAAGAGACTATAAAATACAGAGCTAATAATGAATCTCAATAAAACAGTTACTAATTGCCCTATTCATGTGCCATGAGTAGATGGGTCTTCAATTTGGGCACTTTGAAGGCAGCCGAGAACAATTTTGGAGTCTCTAAACTGGTAATAACGTCAGCTTCTTTCCTTTTTGAACCCCTGATACCCTAATCATTAACAAACAGGCCAAGCAAAATAAGCATACAGATCAAAGATAACAACATTCAATCTTGAATAATGTACATATCTACTCTTTAATTTGTTGAAGTCAGCACACTTCCATTGCTCTAATTATTAAATTACCTTTTCAGAATCCTTCGAGGGAGCAGTGGCTTTTGCTGGAGTCAATTCTTTCTTCACTGCAGCATTACTTCCATTCCTGCTATTGCTTTTGACCACACGGTTGGAAGCTTCAACTCCTGTATTGCAATGTTTTAGAGCAGGTGTAACTTGAGCACTTCTAAACTTCTTCAATGTTTCCAATTCACTTGAGAGCCTACAAATTTCTTGCTTCGATTTATCTCGATCAGCTTCTACCTCGGCTAATTTAGCTTTCAATGTTCTAATAGATTCATCCTTCTCATTGTTAGAGGACTGAAGCATCTCTACAGTGGCTAGAACTTTAGCAATCTTTGAATTTGCCTGGTCAACCTCAGATTGCTTACTCTTCAATTTGTCATTAAGACTGCTCTCTAAAACATTATACTGATTCCACACAAAACTTTTCTCTTTCAACAGTGCAGATATCTCAGAGATCTTCTCAGAAGCAAGCTTCTCATATTCAGATTTCAATCTTCTTACTTCATTGTCCAATTTTTTAGAACCACTAGATTTTATATCACTGCCTCTAACCCCTTCCTTGAAATTTTTCTGAGAAGAATGAAAAAAAAATTGCAAAATCTCAAAATAGCATTTGAAAAGAAATAAAAAATAAAAAGTTCAGAAAATGTAAAGAAACATACTTGAATTTGAGAGGCGCAGTCAAAGCATGATCTGAAATCTGCCACTTCTTCTTCTGTTTGCTCTGCAATTCAGAAGGGTAAAGCAATGATGCTAAAGGCATTGTTTAAAAACATGTACAAGGACAAATAGAGGGAAAAAAAAACCCAAATCTTGCAACAGACACCAAGAATAAAAAATCAAATATGCAGGAATAGAATAAATAATGTGAAAGAAGTCAACTTTTGAGAATTTATTTAAGAAAAAGAACCAAGAAAAAAAAACTGACCTAGTTTCAATTTATGAAGAGAAGCTTCTCTGTGCTTTAATCCCAACATCAAATCAGATTTTGCTGCCTGAAGCAAACAAGTCATCTCTTTCTCTATCAAAGCATCCTTTAACTACACAAAAAAAAAAAAAAAAGGAAAGAAACTCTAAAATCCCCAAATTCAAAATTCTAAAAACCCTAACTTTTTTAAAAGCCGACAAAGAAACGAAATTTTCAAGAAATAAATTTTTGGGAAAACCTGAGAGATGTGATCTTCGCAGAGAAGAATATCGGAGACCCATCTTTCGTGTTGTGAGTTAATGCGATGTTCAAGAATTTTCCTCTCTTCGACAAGAGTTTTAAGCTGTTCTTGCTGGTTCTCGAGCAATTGAACCAGGCTGTTGAATAATAAGGTATCTTTTTTAGAGCGTTTTTGAGTACCCATTGTTTGTGAATTGCGATAAAGAAAAGAAATAGAGAAAGAAGAAGAAGAAGAAGAAAATTGATGTTTTTACGTTATACAGTGAGCAGGGAGATTGGACCGTTGTGACCGGTGGTGAGGAGTGTTTCCAACGGTCGAAATAGAGCGTGTTTCAAAATTGTTACGAGGGAGGGAACAAACCGGCGAGCTTTAACTTGCTTTCGCTTTTGGTTTTGGGCTTCATTAGGCTTTTTTATGGGCTTGGAGATGCCACTACCATTTAACCCTTTGACCGTCTCTTTGTAGCTCCAAAAAATCGCATCCCTTTCGCTAATGTAGTAGAAAAGAAAATTGCACAGACAAAAATTCAAAAAAAGTGTGCCTTTGCGTTGCCTACCAAAGAACAAAAATAGTTTTTTTCTTCATAGAACAAACTTCCAAATATATGGTCTTCGAGTTCCCCAGCGCATGGGAGGCAAACGGGCCTTATCAAAAGTGGTGGGCCCTACCAAAGCAGCCTTACTAAATTAAAATATGTATTTTTATTCATAAGATGCTCCATAAAAATCGAATCTTCAAAACTAAAACACTAGATTCCGCGACGATGTTTACAACAAAAACGTAGAGACAAACATTTTGAGTCCATGAAGGCTACAGAAAAAAAATCGCTAACGTTGCATCTTAAGACATTAGTGATGTAGTTTTTTACTATTCTAAGGTTTGGGACAAAGGCATGGGAGAAAATCTCCAAGCCAACTTCGGATATTTCAAGGATACCCCTCATAAATGATCACAGACTTAATCGGTCAATAGAACAATTTATATTTAAGTGACAATAGCCACTAATAATATTCGGCTACCGTCACATATGACGTGCTGGACACAAATAAAGCATGGTCCTTATATTAGTTGATGCTCACGAAGGTGTTGCTGTTAGCCTCTTCTTGCATGATCTCGGCGCTTCCTAGGTGGGTACTTTTCTTTATTTTACAGTCTACATTGTTTGCTATATCTGTTTATGTGTTATCATCTTCTTCCTTTTAAGCTAAACATTTCGTTTTCGGATGATATAAGGTAAATTTATTGCTATACTTGGGACTATTTACAGGAGTACTCACTTGTGTGCTTCAAGCCTTGATGTGGTTTTGGTTAGCCATTAGAGAAGAGAAATTTTTCATTTTGTGAAGTTTACGAGATTGCTTAATTTTGTCGATAAAATGCAGATTATTGTACTCCTGAAGCAGTGTTGACGGCCCAGTTTGATATAAGAGTTTGAAGAATGTCTCCAGTTGCTGCAATTGATGTGTCGCATAATGGAAGTGTTAAATCCTTGGAGACAACAGGATCTATATTTGAAATTGAGGATTCTGATGTTTTAAGCTTATTGGAAAGGGCAAGACCTGTCAAGATAGAGAGGAATAGATCCTTTGATGAAAGATCATTTAATAGTGAACATTCCTTTACTTTATCACCTCGTCTTAATCACAAAAACCATCTCGAGCCTCATCCTATGATTGCTGAAGCATGGGAATCATTGAGGCGATCATTGGTTTACTATCGTGGCCAACCTGTTGGAACTATTGCTGCATTGGACCATTCAATGGAAGAACTTAACTATGATCAGGTGACCTACAATTTCGTTGACAAAATTCTTTACTCCATTCTATTTATTGATATCTTCATTAGTATTAATCTTCCTTTGCTTGGCAGGTCTTTGTCAGGGATTTTGTGCCAAGTGCATTGGCTTTTTTGATGAATGGGGAGCATGAAGTGGTTAAGAATTTTATCTTGAAAACTATACACCTCCAGTCTTGGGAGAAAAGAATAGACCAATTCAAGCTAGGAGAAGGAGCAATGCCAGCAAGTTTTAAAGTTATCCATAAACCTGAGAAGAACATTGAAACTCTCATTGCAGACTTTGGAGAGAGTGCAATTGGAAGAGTTGCTCCTGTTGATTCTGGATTTTGGTGGATTATATTGCTTCGTGCATATACAAAATCTACAGGGGATTCTTCATTGGCTGAAAGGCCAGATTGCCAAAGGGGCATGCGCCTTATTTTGACTCTGTGTCTGTCAGAAGGCTTTGACACATTTCCAACTCTGCTCTGTGCTGATGGATGCTGTATGATTGATCGCAGAATGGTTTGTGCCCTCCATTTTATTTTTGTCCTCTCTCAATTTTCAATATAAGTAAAGTTCCTGTATTTTTGAATCATGAAATTGCCATTGTCTTTTTGAATCAGGGTGTATATGGATATCCTATTGAAATACAAGCACTCTTCTTCATGGCTTTAAGGTGTGCTCTGATTTTACTCAAGCACGATGGTGAAGGCAAGGAATTCATTGAGAGAGTAGTCACACGCCTCCATGCTTTAAGCTATCACATGCGCAGTTACTTTTGGCTGGACCTCAAGCAGCTTAATGACATATATAGGTATAAAACCGAAGAGTACTCTCATACTGCAGTTAACAAGTTCAATGTCATGCCTGATTCTCTCCCAGATTGGGTGTTTGATTTCATGCCAACTCGCGGTGGCTACTTCATTGGCAATGTGAGCCCAGCAAGAATGGACTTTCGATGGTTCTGCTTGGGCAATTGTGTTGCAATATTGTCATCTCTAGCAACTCCAGAGCAGGCTGCAGCAATAATGGATCTCATCGAGTCTCGCTGGGAAGAATTGGTTGGAGAAATGCCTCTGAAGATATGTTATCCAGCAATAGAAAGTCATGAATGGCAGATTGTGACTGGTTGCGACCCAAAAAATACTAGGTGGAGCTATCACAATGGAGGATCTTGGCCAGGTGAGCTACTGATCTTGTATTTGGACAAGCGAGTAGAGTATGCTACCATAAATGTTCGAGGAAATGAATGAATTTTCACTTGGTGCTGCTGTTTCTATGCAGTGCTTCTATGGCTCCTCACAGCAGCCTGCATCAAAACTGGTCGTCCACAAATTGCAAGGCGTGCAATTGAACATGCAGAATCTCGGCTGTCAAAAGACCACTGGCCTGAATATTATGATGGGAAGGTTGGTCGGTTTGTTGGAAAGCAGGCTCGCAAGTTCCAAACATGGTCCATTGCTGGATATTTGGTGGCCATGATGATGCTAGAAGATCCATCTCATCTTGGCATGATTTCACTAGAGGAAGACAAGCAAATGGAGCCCCTAGTGAAAAGATCAGCTTCATGGACCTTTTGACATTATATATGCCACTAAATGAAAATCAGATACGTTCTGTATGAAATAGCAATAGCCAATTATAAAAAGAAATGAACATTAACCCATTTCATGTGGTGAAAAATTACCACTTTCGTTTTTTTTTTGGTCAATTACTACTTTCGTTTGATCTTGCAAAATAAATTACTAGACCAGCACTTCTTTTTAATCAAGATATTTTATTCTTGGAATTTAGCTTAGTTTTTTTATTTATTTATTTACTTCTTCCATTTTCATTCCAATTGTCGTTTAAAAAAAATAAAATTTATTTCACTTCAAATTACGTATTTAAATTACCAATAAAAAATAAATTTTTCTTTCCAACTTTATCCATATTTTGATTTTTAGAATAAGTTTTTTTAGTGAAATACTAACTTTTGGTTTTTGTAAAAGAAGATAATATAGTCATTTACACCTATAATTATACCTATTAAATAGAATTCTTAATTTTTGTGATACTATCATATAAGGGTGGGGATTTTTGCACTCCATTTATTTATAAATGCATTCCATATTTGACATTTTAGTAATTTAAATGACATGACTATCATTACTCTTAAATGATTTTTTTATTAGCTAATGTAATATTTTAACTTTTTATATTTGTTTAATTATCTAATGAATTATTTATTTTTTAAAATGTGCAATATATATTGAGTCTTAAATATATATTTAAATTTTTATATTACAAATGAAAAAATGTAAAAAAATAAAAATCATTAATATTTGCAAGTTATTATCTACAAAATGTAAATTCTTTTTTACAATTTTAGGCATAGTAGATTTCATTATTAGTTATAAATTTTAATATATTTTTAATTATTTAGAAATGTATTTTAAAATTTACTTTAATGCAACAAATTAATATTCAAATTTTTTTTATATTTTATATTTAATGTGTAAATTTAAATATATAATTTATTTTCAAAAAAATTAATTTTTAGAATATTAAATAAATAATTAGATAAGCAATTATATTGATATTAGATTATAAAACAGAAATAAATATTATATATTTATATGAATGAGTTTGATAATTATACAAGGTCATAAAATAAAGTTCTTTACAAAAAAATTAATACATTTTTACAAATTAAAATAATTTAAAAAGTTAAAATTTTATAAAAAGT
>CATIWO010141484.1:0-20473 GCA_949673435.1 Macaranga tanarius | reverse complement strand
TTTTATATATATTTATAGTTCGGTTTGATTGGTTTATTACTAATATTTTAAATTTTATTAATAATATTAGTTTCTAAATACATAAAACTCTTAATAAAATTATTTACTACCAAAAAAAATCCTAACAAAAAATATTTAAATATATTTTAGAGAATCAGTTTATTTGATTTTTTAAAAAATTAATAAATAAAATAAATATAAAAATTAACATTAATATATCTTATAAATCTTATTAGAATATTGTAAAATTACATAAATAAAATAATTTTAAAATTTAAAAAGTGAAAGAAAGTCAAAAAAGAAAAAATAACCGAACTGAACCGAAATAATTTGGTTCGGTTCAATTCGGTTCAATCCATATTTTAGGTTTAGGTATTTTTAAACCGAATTGAACCGGTATTTGCTCACCCCTAGAGGTAGGGGTGAGCAAATGTCGGTTCGATTTAGTTTGAAAATTCCTAAAATAGAACCGAAACGAAATATGGGTTGAACCGAACTGAATTTTTTCAGTTTGGTTCGGTTATTTTTTTTTTGACTTTATTTTCACTTTTATAATTTTAAAATTATTTTATTTATGTAATTTTACAATATTCTAATAAGATTTATAAGATATATTAATGTTAATTTTTTATATTTATTTTATTTATTAATTTTTTAAACAATCAAATAAACCGATTGTCTAAAATATATTTAAATATTTTTTGTTAGGATCTTTTTGTTAGTAAGTAATTTTATTCATAGTTTTATGTATTTAGAAACTAATATTATTAATAAAATTTAAAAGATTAGTAATAAACCAATCAAACCGAACTATAAATATATATAAAATTTTAGAATATACTATGAGTTTAGTTCGATTCGGTTCGGTTTAATATATATTTTTACTCTAAAAATCGAACTGAACATATTTCGGTTCAGTTTAAACCTAATTAATATTGTTATTTCTTGAAACCGAAGCGAACCGAATCAGTCGGTTCGGTTTGGTTTTTCGGTTATTTTTGCTCACCCCTACATAGAGGTATTCAATGGGTCGGTTCAGTCGGTTTTGAGAATTTTTCTAACTGAACTGAATTAACCAAACCAAATTAATTAAAAATAGAATCGAACTAAACCAACCCCAAACCGAACTGAACCAAACTAAAAATTTCATCATAAAAACCGAACCAACTGAATTGAACTGAAATTTTTTTAAATACTAATTATATATATTAAATTTTTATATATTTTTAAAATTTTTTGAAAAATATAAAAATAAAAAATTTGATTAATTTGATTAATTGAATTTGTCAGATATAGAATCAAACCAAACCAAATTTCAATTCAGTTCAATACAATTTGAAAAATAAAAATAATAAAAAATCAAACCAAATCGAACCAAATTGGGTTGATTCAGTCAACTCGAAAACGGTGCTCACCCACCTACTAATGCAGCTATATCATATGTCTTCCATGCCACTAAATACCACAAATTACCTCTAGGTGCAAACAACCAAAACCCACCCTCAACATGAATGCCCATCATTGATGAGGAAGAAACCATAATTTCCCCCCTACACTTCTATTTATTTTTTTTTTTAGATTTATACACTTTTATTTCTATATATTAAATCCCTATACTTTTATTTTTTTTAAAGTAAGTCATTCTATTAACTGAATTTTAAAATTGTTAAAATAAAATATCTGATTTAGTCCCTGTAATTTTTAAATATGTCTAATAAATTCATATACTTTATTTTTATTTAATTAATCCTTAATATTTTTAAGTAATTTTAATTATTTTTGTATTTTATTACGATAAATAATTTTAGTTAATTATTAATATTTATATATTTAGTTAATAAACTTCTAATTTAATTAATTTATACTTGTAACTGAAAATTTTATAATTGATGTAAATTTTTTTGTCTCTATAATTATATATTAAAATTTCATATTTTAATAACTAATTTATTTTATAAATTAATTTTTTTAATTAAATCAAGTGACACTTTTATTTAAAATGATATTTTTATTAACCATAATTTGACACTATTATATATTTTATTACTTTTTTAAATAAATTTTTTGATCAATGAGTTTTTTCTATTTTTTATACAAAACATTTTACATCTAAAAAGTAATAAGAAATAAAAATTATACTATAGATATAATTTTTTAAAAATCTAATTTTGTTATTTTGTTAAAAATATATAAAATAGAGTGTATTTAAATATAAGAGTTCATGGGGAAGTAAGAAACCGCTATTGGAGCATCCGATGGTTTTTATTTTAGCAATTTAGCTAATTAATCACATCACTATATAGGTAGCAGCATCTTATATACCTTTTATGTTCTTTCATATATAATTGATACAACAAATAATTATTTGTTTTTATTAAAACATTAATTAACTCATAATAAGTATGATGTTGGTGTAGTTGATTATTATTATTATTTTTATTATTATTATTTTGTATTTTAATGTCCAGAGTTACTAATAACCACAAGATTTTCCAACTAATATGGAGTCAACCCGATAACCATAAAGGAAAAAAATTCTTTCAGCATCTATTTTTTTTATACATAAGATTCGAATTTAAAATTTTATTTCAGAAAATTTAAGTTTTTGTATCACTTGAACTCACAGATGTTGGTTATTATTATTATTATTTAATTAGCTAGCTTTGAGAATGACATGAAGACCGAAGGCATACCAAGTTGTGCCTGTTTATTTTAACCTAAAATAGACCAATCATTGTCCTCTGCAAAATTTGTCACTTTTTTTTTTTCCGAGTAAACCACTTGTTTTTGTTACAATAATCCATGTTGAAACACTGATTGTTGTTACCACAAAATACATTTTTCAATGCATATAACCTGGTCCAAGTAACATTAAGACCGTATATCATTTGATTTTGCTTTTCTTTTTCAAAAAATCAAATGATTGAAGAAATTGTCTCACTAAAAATTTGCACATTAAATTATGCTATATTTCATTAAATAAAAAGAAAAAATATAAAAATATTCCATGATTATGTGATGTTTTACCTTAACTTATGATTTTTTCGTGTCATATTAAAGCTTATAATTTTTATAATATTGCATGGTAGTACCCTTATTAACTTTCATTGTTAGTTTTCGTTAACTTTTTGTAATATACCGTTAATATAATACAAATTTCTAATACTAATTTTTTTTTCAATGATTTGACATCCCTCTAACTATTGTAACTTCACAATGAATTAAATTAACATATATTTTAATTTTATGAAAAATATTTTTTTTCAAAATAAATTTTTAATATATTTAAAAAGCTTTTTATAATTAATTTGATAATAAATTAATTGACAAATGATTTTATAAATGAATTATTATATTTTGTTAGTATTACATCTCTAGATTTTAATAATATTAATTAATAAGGTATTAAAGTGTAATATGATAAAAACCATATATAAATGACATGAAAAAATATCAGAAAGTGTAAAATTTTATAACCATATGATACATTTCTATTCTTTTTCCTAAGTAAATTAAAAATTTTAAAAAGGTCAAAAATAAATTTAGAAAATATAAATAAATAAATAAAATTTTGTTCAAATCATGGACGAAAAATAATATTATTTATTTTCAAAATTCATATTCAATTCTATAAAATTTAGCATTATTTATATGTGTCCAGAAAAACGCACACCTTGTACTCAATTTTTTTTCACATTGTACTCTTGTACAAAATTTTTTTGACATTGCACCCTTCACTCTCAATTTCTGACACATTGAGCCCTTATTGTAAAATTGACAGTTAAACACTATTCAAATCAATCCCTATAATTTTTAAAATTTTTTATTTAATTTTTATAATTTTTATTATTAACAATTAAGTCCATACAATTACTTAAATAAGTCAATTATACTTATGCACTTGTATAAGTCCTCCAATTATGCACTTTATACAACTTTGCATTCCATGTGTTGTTGAAGAGCATGAATGACTAGGATTTATTTAAATTATCTAATTACTTATAAATATTATTTTTAAGCTCTTAATTTTTTCATATTTTATTAATTGAGCCTCTTAATAAGTTCTTAATGACTTTTTTTTTTTTGTAGAAACTTTTTTAACCTGTATTAGAATTTTAGCAATAAAATTTGGGAAAATGTAAATTTAGGTCCTTCATGGTTGGTTCAGAGTTTAAATAGGCTATCGAAAGTGTTTTTTTCAATTTCTTATCATTGTCGTCATTCTCACCGTTGCCATATAATTGTCTTCTCCATATCTTCTTCTTATTTTTTTCTCAAAATTTATTTTTTATTGTCAATTTTATATGCTATAGTAGATATTGTTTTCTATTTTATATATTTTGGGTGTTTGATGTTGTTGGAGGTGGTTGTGGTGGTGTAAATTTTGTTGATAGTGGTAGCAGTGTTGGGTGATGGTGATGTTAATTTTGATGGATGATGATGTGATATTGAAGAGGATTGTGGTATTGGTGAGGGAAGCAGTCAAAAAGCCATGAATTTTTTCCGCATCTAATCTATCATGGCTAGGACTTGATGTGATCTTGAAAGGAAAACTCTCACAATCTCAAATCAACCCACACACGTATAAGAAAGTACCAAAATTCATAGAATAAATAATTACCAATAAAGGATAAAGATAAAGAAAGAAACACTAAATTCTTTTAAATCGACCAACCTAAACCTTAGGTATATTAAACCTAAGACCCTTCATTATAAATTGATCAAATTAATTTAGAGTGATTTCTGCCATACCCTAGAACAAAGAAAAGAATAAGAGGGTGATAAGAAATAAGGATGGCCGCCACAAGCAATTAGCTTGATAAGGTCAATCTAGTTCATGCAAGAACTAGAGAAAATAAATTCCTAGAAAATTCTACTGATCTCAAAACTTAGTTGTTTTTACGTCAAGAATGATGCTTATTTATAGAAAAACAAAGGGTATGAAAATTCTACTAAACTTAGAACTTATAAACTAAATCCTAAAAACTAAAATAGAAATTAAAATAATAAAATCCTAATTAATTCATATTTGACTCAGAACATGCAACACGGCTGTGTTGTTGGCCGCGTTCAAACCCCCAAAAAAGGCAGTGCTGAACATGAGTAGGGACATAGGCATGTTGCAAGGTGTGTTGTAGACACGGGCACAGACACAGACGTGTCTCAAGGTGTGTACCTCTCTACCCCATTTAAGTACCTTCAACATGGCTATGTGAATCGGGACACGTGTGTTTTAAACTTGACACTCCTTTAAAGTCTTGAAAACTTACCAAAAACACATTGACAAGCTTTGGTGATTATTTCTCCACTCTGACATTTTCAAAATGCATACTTTCCTTAGGTAGAAGGTTGTAGATCAATTTTGAAAGTGCCACGTTAGCATATTTGACTCGATTCCTCGATATTGGACCAACAATTCCTTATAAAGGATCCTCTAACCCTCTTTGTTGACTTTAATTCTCATCATTCCCTCCTTTCTCAAGAAGATTCATCATTGAATCAAAGCCTACATCAAAATCAAAAAGAACTAAATCAGCAATATTGAAAGTAGCACTCACATTACTCTCACCTTTTAGATCAAGTTTGTAGGCATTGTTATTAATGGGCTCCACTACTTAAAATGGACCATCACTATGTGGTTGTAACTTAGACTTTCTTTGGGAAGGAAACCTCTCTTTGCACATATGCACCAAAACCCAATCTCTCGATTCAAATATAACTTGCTTGCGCCACTTCTTAACTTGATTTGCATATTGCTCATTCTTCCTCTTAATTTTTTGCTTAACCTTCTCATGTAGATTTTGCATAAACTCAGCCTTCTTCGCACCATCTAAATTAACTTACTCTTTCAAAGGCAAAGGTAATAAATTAAGAGGTGTAAGAGGATTAAATCCATATACTACTTCAAAAGGTGAATAACCTATGGTAGTATGCACACTCCTATTATATGCAAACTTAACAAATGGTAGACTCTCTTCTCAATTCTTTAAGTTCTTACCAATAATTGCCCACAATAATGTATCCAAAGTTCTATTTGCCACTTCTGTTTGTCCATCTGTTTGAGGATGGCCTGTTGTTGAGAATAATAGCTTAGTTTCCAATTTACTCCATAACATACGCCAAAAGTGACTTTAAAACTTGATATCTCTATCACTCACGATGCTTTTTGGAACACCATGTAAACGAATAACCTTTTTGAAGAATACATTTGCAATGTTGGTTACATCATCAATTTTATTGCAAGGAATGAAATGTGCCATCTTGCTAAACCTATCAACAACAACAAATACACAATCTCGGCCCATTTTAAACCTTGGTAAACCTAATACAAAATCCATAGAAATATGTAACCAAGGTTCATTAGGCACATCTAAGGCATATATAATCCATGAGGCATAATTTTAGACTTAGCTTACTTACACTTAACACATCTGGCATAAATATGTTCAACATCTCTTTTCAAAAGTGACCAAAAGAAGTGTTCACTAAGCACATCTAAAGTCTTTTTAACTATAAAATGCCCCCATCAAACCACCCCTATGAGCTTCCCTCACTAAAAGCTCAAACTATATTGAGGAATGCAAAGTTTATTCTTTTTAAACAAATATCCCTCATGCCTGTAAAACTTACCAAAGGCTACCTTTTCACATGCTTCATACACATTACAAAAATCAGAATCACTAGCATATAAATCCTTAATATGATCAAATCCTAGCAATTTAGCATTTATAGAGTTAAGTAATGCATAGCTTCTCGAAAGTGCATCAGCTATAATGTTTTGCTTGCCTTGTTTGTACTTGATAACATAAGGAAAAGTCTTAATAAACTCTATCCACTTAGTATGCCTTCGGTTCAACTTTCCTTATCCTTTTAAGTACTTTAAGGACTCATGATCAGTATGGATAATAAACTCCTTGGGCCATAAATAATGTTACCGTTTCTCTAAGGCCCTCACTAATACATAAAGCTCTTTGTCATATGTAGGATAATTTAAGGTTGTCCCATTAAGCTTCTCACTAAAATAAGCAATAGGCTTTTGTTCTTTCATCAAAACAGCCCCAATACCAATCCCAGATGCATCACACTCTATCTTAAAAGTCTTGCTAAAATTAAGTAATGCAAGTAAGGGTGAACTACATAATTTCTTCTTAATTAGCTGAAATGTATCTTTTTAAGCTTTTTCCCATTTAATACCCACACTTTTCTTCACAACTTTAGTCAAAGGTGCTGTGATATTGCTAAATTCCTTCATAAAACGTCGAACAAAACTAGCTAATCCATGGAAACTTTGCACTTCAGTTATAGACTTAGGAGTAGGCCACTCCTTAATCGCCTTAACCTTTTCTTCATCAACCTCAATACCTTTAGTAGACAAAATAAAACCTAAAAATATAATAGAACTAGAATAAAGACAACACTTTTTAAGGTTAGTAAACAAATGTTCTTTTTTAAGGTTAGTAAACAAATGTTCTTTCACAAGTATAGTAAGAACAAGACTCAAATGCTCAACATGACTCTCTAAACACCTATTATACACAAGAATATCATTAAAATATACTACGACAAACTTCCTTATATAAGCACGCAAATGGTTCATTAATCTCATGAAAGTGCTAAGTGCATTAGTTAAGCCAAAAGGCATAACCAACCATTCATATAAACCATGCTTAATCTTAAAGGCTATTTTCCATTCATCACCCTCACGCATACGTATTTGATGATAACCACATTTCAAATCAATTTTAGAAAACACACATAACTAATACAATTCATCTAATATGTCATCTAACCTAGGCATAAGATGTCTATACTTTACAGTGATATTGTTAATGGCTCTACAATCTACACATATGCACCAAGATTTATCCTTTTTAGGTACCAACAAAATTGGAACAGTACATGGACTCATACTCTCTAATATAGCCCTTATTCAAAAGCTCCTTTACTTGCCTTTGAAGCTCCTTCGTCTCCTCGGGATCACTCCTATAGGCAGATTTATTAGGTATTTGAGCTCCTATAATGAAATCAATTTAATTCTAAATCCCCCTAATTAGTGGCAAACTGTTAGGTATTTTTTTAGGAAACGCATCAGTAAATTCCTGTAGTAGAACACAAACAACACTAAGCAAAGAGTTATCTAAATCAAGCTTAGTCATCAAAGCCTCCTTGTACAAAAATAAAAGCATAGGCTATTTTCCTAAGAATGCAACCCTTATCTCACTTGTGGTGGCAAAGAAATTCTCTCTTTTTTTCTCTCTTTTATTTCACACCAACTCTCTATTTTTCTCTTGCACACTCACCACACTCTTTTCTTTTGAACTATCAACCTCACTCAGAATTTTTTCTCCCTTACTACCCTTTTTCTTATGTACCATCTTCAATTGATCTTCCAAGATTTGTTTAGAAGATATTGGCACTAAGGGCATCTTTTGGCCTCCCCACATGAACTGAGTATCTATTTTTATAACCATCATAATTCACTCGCTATCAAATTGTTAAGGTCGCCCCAAAAGAATATGACTATAACACTCCCAAAATAATATACCATACACGTGGCATAGGAATTTTTTTCTTTCTCTTAGTATTATATGAAATACATATATATCAACTCATATATAATTACTCATGCAAATAAAAACTTCTTCCTAACATCATTCTTATTACTCAAGGCTAATATATATATATATATATATATATATATATATATATATATATAAATCCATCATATCATTACAGATATGCAATATGTTTTATGCAAATGAGGATTAGGTATAACTGCACTAAACTCGCCTCTGGCCCACCTGAGGTCACTAACAAATGCAACTCTGAGCTTTATCTAAGTATGCCCTGAACCATATAAATGTAAGGGAATGAGTTTCATACTTAGTAAGTAGTTACTAAAATAAATCCATATGTTAACTTCTCAAGAACTAATTAAGGATAAATAAAAATAACTTTTGTTGGACTACACGAGCGTGTCTCTACCCGTGTAATCTTCTAGTTAAAACTCATAGTTGAGGCACGGCTTAGAACACGACCGTGTTTCTAATCCAGCACCCACTGGCGAGCGCCAGTGTCTGCTTGCATGCAGCCTCACTGGCGAGCACCAGTATTTGCTTACAGCTGAATATTTCAAGTTAGACATGCCCGTGTCTTGTCACACGCCCGTGTCTCAACCCGTGTCCTCAACCTAAAATTCCATTTCACAATATATTAAATAGCACACCATCATTCTATAATATACTATCATTTCAATATCAAATACACTTTTCCATTTTAACATAAACCAAACATAAACCAAAGTATACTAAAATATTTATACTTATGTCATATCCTTTCATATATCAACTCTCACATTCAATACACATACAAGCACGAATCTAACATTCATATGTAAGCATAAATGCAAACACATCCTAATTCATATTTGATATTCGGCCGGAACTATCGTCACACACATAAATATATATACCATTCATATTTTAACAACTATACTTCATTCCACACTATATTCAATCAAATCCATAATTTCCATAATCATTTCCTCCTATTTCTTGCCATATCAAATGGCTTACATAAACCAAACATAATATTACAAGTTTCATATATAAGAGAACTAATATATATATATATATATATATATATATATATATATATATAGATATACATATATTAGTAATCACTTACAATCAGCACTTCTCAATCAATTCATAATTATTAGTCTCGTTTGCCTTACCGATGGACACTTAGCCAATCGACATAATATCAATAATTGTATCGACGGTCACTTAACCAATCGATAAAATCAACAATTCACGTATGTTGACGGTCACTTAGCCAATCGACATACTCAACAATTCACATATGTCAACGGTCACTTAGCCAATCTACATAATCAACAATTCACGTATGTCGACAGTCACTTAGCCAATCGACATACTCAACAATTCACATATGTTGACGGTCACTTAGCCAATTGACTTATTCATCACACATCATATCCACATTTACTCATAAATATAACATCATTTATATCCAAATGGCCAACTCAAGTTCACAATACATATACACTTATAACCACAAATTCAATACCATCACATTTCATATTTACTACGTTCAATCATATACCTTACAATAAATTCATCAATATAGACCTCATAACAAATACATCAACCTCACTTTAGTATGTAATTATTAATCATGTTGTAATATACCATAGTATTATCACAACTCAATATTCATAATTCATCCACATTTATTTCTTATCAATGCTAGTACATGTTCCAAACCAAGTCCACCATATATTTATTTGGTACATCTCATAAGCATTATTGTTCACATTAAATGCTTAATTTGTCAATTATAAAAATAAGAATAATATTTAATTGATAATACTACAAATTCTTGCATCTCATTTATTATATAACAATAACTACTTACCTCAAGTGCTTTCCACTTTAAATAAGAAGAGTTTCTTTAGTTGATTGCCTTTTCCTTGCCTCTTGTAGCTCCTACATATATTCATGTATCAATTCGCAAAGCAAACATTACACTTGCACTCAAATACAACTAAGTACAACTCCATGCTCAAGGTTCACTAAATCCAAATAATTCATACACAAGTCCAAAAATTATAAAAATAATACTGAATGTAGCCATATGAGACATGTGTGGAATTAATTATGGATTTTTTATTAAATCCGGGCAAAACAGAGCTGACAGCAGGAGTAAAAAATGTCAAGCCATGTCAGTCAGTCTTAACAGTAAAATCAACTATGTCTCAAAACACAAGAGTTGTAGGGAATTTTTTGAAATTTTTAGAGCATTCAACCTTGCTCAAATCAGAGCTCTACAACTCCAGATATGACAAAAATACTAAGACTAATGCATAATGAATACAGAATCCGAAATTCACAATAAACAAACCTAACTTAAATAATCAAGAATAAATGCAAGGCTTACCAAATTGATGCTCAAACCACTTCTAGATTTTCTAGAGCTCCACAAAATGATTGTTAGATGAGAAGAACAAGATCAAAATCTCTCAAGAAAGTCAAGAATCATCTCTTCTTCTTCTACCTCTCAAAATTCTCTACACTCTCTACCAACACACACACACACATATACATTTATACACATGCACCAATCAAAATACACCAAATGCCCCCTTAAGGTATCCCTCTTTACTTAAATGTTACTTTATCCCTTAATAAAATAATACTACTAACCTAAATTAAATATACACAAATATCCCTATAATAACATCTTAACTCCTTAATAAAATGGAAGAATTACACAATACCCCACACCTACTTATTGTGACAAATAAGTCTAAACTTTCTTTACAATTAAGTCCCTCTCTACAATATATATACATATCAAACTTAATTAAGGTCTACTATTATACTATGTATAATATACAATACTTAAGTTGGAAATACGGATATTGGAGTGCGGGTGTTATATTTCTCCCCTCTTTAAAGAAAATTTTATCCCCGAAATTTACTACTTACCAAATAAACACTACTTCTTGAACTCAATTCCTCTTTATCCTTATTACCTAAGCTCTTATGATATCTTTCAATTTCTACACTATACATTCCAATTGTTCGACTCAAATCTCTGTCCAGCGTACCAAATGATAATAATTTATGTCATTTCACACTTTATAACATCATATGCCCAAAGGCATTATATTCCTAAATGTATAACACCATCTCTTCTCTAGTACCAGTGACTGGCATAATTTCTCAGCAGAGCTTGACACTCTGCTTTCATCTAACAACCTCTTTTATGATTCTTTTCATTGTCAGCCAGTAATTGGAAGACTTCAGACTTCACTATTATCCCCAATTCAACATCTTCTAATAAGTATATACTTCAATGATTAAATCACATTAGCTAATTTAGAATCATTAAATGAAATATTCCCTTCATGAGATCATAATTTCTTAGCTATCCAATATAGTGGTCATGCACACATTCTGTTTCTAGTCTTAAAACCTTAATATAATCTATTAAATTCATCCCCAAATCAATAATGCAAACAAAAGAGTAATAGTAATTGTTTTCCTTGCTTTCCAAATTCTTATTGTTCAATCTCAGTTTGTTCCTTAATAATTATGCACAAAAGATAATACCTTCTTTCACTTCCTAGCTCATTTAATCTGACATAATATATAACCATGTCTTCTATAAGTTGTTCAACATGTCTATGTCAACTTAATAAATAAATCAAGTACCCTTCAAATTTACTACCACTCCTCTTGTAATTCTATCTTGAGTACCCTTGTAGTGGCTTTTAATTATTCATAACTACTACATAACCGCACACTATCATCTTCTACTTTAATAAGCTGAAATTAATGCTTCCTACAATAATTATTCAATCACACACTTATACTGAAATATCTTTCAATAATTCTCTCAAAAACATATTCAGAATTTTCTAATTAAAGAAATAAATCCATTACTTGATTTAGTATCACTTTTACTTACTCAATTAAATCTATAAACTAATCATATATAGAAAGTATACTGAATGTTTACATAGGATATACAAAATTTAGCTTATAAATAAGACATAACTTATGTATATCAATCCCATTTTTCCACGTCTATGTTTACACATTCAATTCATATAATCAAGAGAATGTATAACCATAGGTGCACTTGCAACATTCTTACAAATGCTTACAATTTACCAAATCCATACATAAATGAATATAATGATAATTAATAATATTAGAGCGCACCCTACATAAGCTTACATCCCAAGTCTTATTTAACACCTGTACTCATCTCAAAGATTAAAAAATAGCATCTCACAATAATTCACATAAAAGTAAAAGTTCATACACTCACATCCCAATCTCAATAATCGGAACCCGATCGAAACTATTTTCATACAATCAAATCACTCTTAATATATTTTAGTTTATTTAAATTGTCGATGGACACTTAGCCAATCGACACATTTATCAATTTATATTATCGATGGACACTTAGCCAATCGACATAATATCAATATTCTTGTTAATGGATACTTAGCCAATCAACATAATCATCATTTCATATTATTTTCTATTCAGAGTAGAATTAAATCAAGTTGGTAATCATATTATCTCTACAAGTATAAAAATATCCATGCCACATTTTAACAATTCAAGTGTGATGTATACTCATGTGAATAAATGCATGAACTTATAAACTGATCTATCCATACCGATACATTTTAGATAAGCATAATATGTGTACCCGTGTCTCCTTTGGTTATCGCAGGAGTTTCTTGTCTTACGTGGGCATACATTCTTGCTTGACTTTGAATTTGACCTTAAGACCCAATTGATATTATTGTATTATTTCCATGTCCTCTCTTTTTTTAACCTTTTCCTTGGTAGTTTTGTGGTATATTTCCCCCGTCACTACTTTGGCTCATCATTTGAGATTCTTTATCATTTTTCTTTCTTGGATACGATAAAATGTCCGGGTTGTCTATAATAAAAACATACTCTCGGTTTCGTTCTCTAACATTCTCCTAAATGAAATTTACCATAACTGTTGCACATTAAAGTTGTTGTATCATCCTTAAATTTGCTTTTACTAATGTCTTTTTGATTATCTATTTCTCTAAAACCCATATTCTATGATTCTTTCAATGATTGATCACATTGGTTCGTCCTACTTTTCTTGAGTTGGCTTTGCTGAGTTCCAATGCTTTGAAAAGATAAATCATCTCTTCCCCCAGTTGGTGTAGTAAAGGCACTTGTAATTCTCTTCTTATTAGTGTCCAAAATACTCCTTTCTAGTATCGTTTCCTCAGCCCGTAGTGCTGCCTCCAAAAGATCTCTATAAGTTGGTGGCTTTACTGCTATTCTTTCTTTGATTTTAAGATTTAGTCCCTTTTTAAATTTGTTTCTTTTTAATCCGTCAGTGGCTACCTCTTCAGGTGCGTATTTTGATAATCTTACAAATTGAACTTCATAATCAGCCACAACTAAGTCATTTTGCTTCAATTCAAGGAATTCAAGTTTCTTCCTATCTTTATATACAACCGGCATATATTTATCTGAAAATTCCTTTAAAAAGTCTACCCAAGTTAATGACATTGGCACATTTCTGTTCCCCAGCATGGTTTTCCACCAGTCTAGTGCATCTTGCTCGAACAAAGACACTACATAACTCACTCTTCTCTCAGTACTATATTCAAATTGATCTAACACCCTTTCAATGTTTCTTAGCCACTCTTCTGCCACCATAGGATCAGTAGTTCCAAAAACCTTAGCACCCTGTTTTCTTATCTTTTCATAGTTATCGTCAAGAGTGCTTTTTATTAGTTTCTGAGTCATTTCTCTCATAACTTGAACAAATTCTTGTATATATGGGGGATAACCAACTTGTGGAGGAGGAGGTAGTGGTTGTGATTGTTCAAGTCCATGTTCATGTTGATGTTTACCTAAAACCTGCATAGGTTCTTGTCTATAGACAGACTCAGATGACTCTTCAGGACTAGAGCGAGGCGCTTGGTGTCCATCCATCCTAATATAATTTAACACACATCAACTTTGTACAACTCATAATTTATGCATGATATGCCATGAATGCATCACATTCTCATGTCCTAAGGGAATCTAATTCCCGCTCTGATACCACTTAATGTAACACTTCTAAAATAACATACCATACACGTGGCATAGGAATTTTTTTTTCTTTCTCTTAGTAGTATATGAAATACATAGACATCAACTTATATATAATTACTTATGTAAATAAAAACTTCTACCTAACATCATTCTTATTACTCAAGGCTAATATATATATGTAACACTCGTTACACGTGGCCTCAACATCACCCAAACACGTGTCTACTTGGAAAGAATTAAATAAATTCTTTCAATAATATAAATTCATGCCATGCATATTCACACAACCCTTTTATATAAATATAAGTCACATACATAAATGGCACAACTCTCTCTCATTTAAACCACAAATGCATATATATATATATATCCTCTCAACCATATTTATACACTTTATAAATCATACATACATCCTCACATTCTCAAATTCATATGCACACACCAAGTGCCATCTCCACACCATCCATACAATGAAATGCCCAAATGCTCATAATTTTCTGTACAAAATGCAAAATGGTGCATGACCAATGAGAATGGAACTTGATTCACCAAGCACACCTCAGGCCTCCAGAAATCACTAACAATGCTGCTTCAAGCTCTGACTAACTATTTCCTGAAACATAGTTGTAAAGGGGTGAGCTTGCGACTCAATAAGTAATTACCAATATAACAATATATATACGACTTTTCAAGAACTAATTAAGTGATATATATACATAACAAGTCTTTATTAGCTCAAGTCATACATATAATCATGTTTTCAATTCCATCAAACAACATGCACTTATAACTTATATCCGTAACACATGCCCAATTCACCAAACATATATTTCACATATACTCATGGTATATAATCATAATTAACATTTAAACATATTGCTCAAATGTATCAAGTCTTATATACACTTCAATATGACTACACGGGCGTGTCTCTCCCTGTGTAGTCCACTGGTTAATAATCCCAGTCGAGACACGGTCGTGTTTCGACCCGTGTATCTCACTGTCCAATATTCAACACACATACACGGCCAAGGACACGCCCGTGTATTTCACTGGACAAAATGGCCACCTTAAACACGCCCGTGTCTCAGCACACGGTCTGAGACACGCCCGTGTCTTGGCCTGAATTCATAACCTGAAATTCATTTCAGCACATATCATATTAATTCAAGTCATAACTATGTTGAAATACTAATTATGTAAAATATCAAGTGGTCAATAACCACAATTCACACACCTACTAAACCTTCAAAATCATATGAAACATTTTCACATGGTATATAAATTTTGTACCCAACATATACGCAAAATCCAAAGAATTTACTCACATTCCATAGCTTTCCTCAAACATACCAAATCATATATATATTCCAACCACGTAAAATAATAATCATGTATTATTATAATAACCCATAACTCATTCATTCATATCTCAACATCATAATTTGGTATCCGGATACATCATCCTATCCTACATCAAATTCATATTTAACATAAGATAAACAAGCATAATGCATCAATGTATGATTATGCTTTCTCACTTTTACTTTCCTTTCTTTTCATATATTCGTGGCCCATTCTCGAGATCTTTTTTAATCTCAACTCTCATATATATGCGCATAAATAGAATGGCCACCTCTGAGACTCCCTACCCCTTCAAATCTCAGAGCGTGGAGCTCAATCTCCACCCATTTTTTTTCAATCTTTTCTTTTTCATATATTCGTGGCCCATTCTTGAGATCTCTTTCAATCTCAAATCTCACATATATGCGCATAAACAGAATGGCCATACCTGAGACTCTCTACCCAGCTCAGTCTCTGTCCGTGGAGCATAATCTCCACACACACACGTTTTCCTCACATTATGCAATATGCATATGTTTCATCATAATTCATATTTAAATCATGCCATCTCAAGTGACTTGCACCCAAAGTGCCACTATTCACAACATACAACTCATTTTTCAACAAATAAGTATTGCCTCACAATATATATATATATATATATATATATATATATATATATATATATATATATATATATATATATACATCATATCATTTCTCACCTCATTCAATCAATCAAACCATATAGGCATCCATAATTCACCTTCAATAATCCAAATGTCAATAGCCATATTTAATCACAATTCATCATTCTCAATATATATATATATATATATATTATTCCGTACCACATCACACAAGTTACTTAATTCATTCATAGTAATATAGTTCTTATATTCAAGGGATTCAATATATATATATATATATATATATATATATATATATATATATTATATTAGTAATTACTTACTCAAGAGGGCTTCAACTCCTTTAAAAATAAAGCTCCCCTAGTGAGTAATGTCTCCAATATCCTTATCAAGCCTACACATAATCCATACATCAATTCAAGTAGCAACCAAGACACTTGCACTCAATCCAATAAAATGCAACTAAGTGCAGCCCTATACTCTATGTTCAAAATATCCAAGTAATTCACACACAGCTCTAAAGATCATGAAAATATTACTGAAGCTAGACATGTGAGTCTACTTCAAATTCTAATAAGAATTACTCAATTTGGATATGTGTGGAATTAATTATGGATATTTGAGTGAAATTGGGTACAACGGGAAAATAGAGTGACAGCTTGGAGCACGAAAATGTCCAGCTATTCCAGACACCTTAAACAGTAGAATTTGGTTTTTCTTAAAACATAAAAGTTGTAGTAGACTCTTTAGGTTTCCAGAACATTAAAGTTTGCTCCAATCAGAGGTCTACAACTCATGATATGATCAAAAGAAGAAGATTGATGAAACCAGAAAACAGGACACGAAAATGCACAACAACAACCTTAGCTTAACCAACCAAAAATAAATGCAAGCTTACCACAATTGATGATGAAAATACAAATAAATCCTATTAAGCTCTTTAATTAGATTGGTAGATGAAAATAAAGTGATCACAAACTCCTCAAATACAACCCACGAAAGCCAACTCTTCTCTTCTCTACACTCTCTTCTTCTATCCCAAAATTTCTCTACACATACAACACATATACACTCACATAACCTTCCACCAATCACACACAACCATTTGCCCCCTTTTATGTCCATTAATAAAAAACTTAATCCAATAAAAGAATATATTAATAGGAAGTTAGATAATTATCAATAAAAATCTCTACAATATTACTTAATTAAAATAATATATAATATCATCAATCTCTACACCTCCCTAATAAAGTAGGATAATTACCAAATAAATTCTCAACTTTCTATTTAGACAATTAACTCCAAAACTTAACTTACAATTATACCCTTCTCTATCAAAAATGCACATGTCGGCTTATATGCAATCCAAAACTTTACTAAATATATCACAAGAATATAATGCATGAACAATGCATATAAGAATGCGAGTGTTACAATTCTCCCCTCCTTATAAAAATTTCATCCTCGAAATTTGAAGATTCATATATTATATATAGTATTTGAACTCAACTCTTGCCCCTTTTGTTTTCCTTGCATTCTTGCCAAACATATTGGATGGAGAAACTCTTTGTATTTCATAATGTATAAAATTATGGCCCTAATTGTTCTGTAACAACATATTTCAATATCCCGATATTATCTTCCATCCTTTCCCATTTCTATTTTCATTTCGTGAATAGCTAAAATTTTCTTGCAGGATTTGATATTCCACTCCCATATCATAATCTTCTGGTAGCTTCTCTTTAGTGATAGCCACTACTAAGAAATTTTTTATCAACATTACTCACTGAACACTTCTAAAGAATAATGTACTTCAACCTTTGATTCTTCATGAGCATCAAATATAATTTTCTTCATATTCATTATCTTCAATTCTTATTAAAACATGAACAATAATAACAAGCTTGAATCATAAATCGAGTATTTCTTCTCATGAGATCAAAACTATACAATATACTATTTAGTACCATCCTAGCATACTATCACAGATATTCCTTTCCTTACCTTGAATCCTTGGTAGAACCCATTATCCTCCATTCCCGATTGATACAACAAGTATAAAAGCAGTAGGATATGCTTCTTCTAGCTTTCCAAAACTTCTTTGGCAAGCTCTAGTTCATTTTCTTCATGATTTTGTGCCAAAAAAATAATTTTTGACCATTCCAAATCTCATATTTGCTAAATTTAACACACTATTGTTCACAGAGCTGTTCAAAATATTTTTCATATTCTTCTCTGCTTAATAAATAAATGAAGTATTATCAATAAAGACAATCATAATGGATGCGAATATTATCGAAAAATTTTATTCATTAATGCCATAACGTAACTAATGTACCAATCAATCCAGTTAAAGTTGTCAAAATCTCAATCTCAAGTCTATCTTCAAAAATTCTATAACATCTCCCCACTAATCAAGCAACCCTTCCATTGTTCAATCACGGAAAATTATTCTTCATTCACACACTGTTCAATTACCTGCATCTTTCCTTCTCGTAGGCTAAATCGGTGCCCCGTATGATGAATGATTCATTCTAACAATCTGCCTTTTTCAATTCTTCTCATTCCATCAATGTGTACAAAATAATTTATATTAATGTAGCATTAGGAATAATTCTATTTCAATTCTGCTTTTCGACGCAGTAGAAATTCTGATATTCTTTCTCAATACATTAGGAAATTCCCTGATTATAAGTACATCCACTATTCTCGAACTAATCTTCATTGATTCCTCAATATTAGCTCATAAATTTTCATGCTCACTTCAAATCATGTGAAAAGTAATCGGGGTTGAAACTAAATAAATATGCACAGTCTTCATTTACCCATTACCAACACGTAATCACACACTCTCATCTTCTTTGTTAAGCTAAATTAACACTTCCCCGTAGTAGATAACTCACTGTATCACATTGCCCTTCTTTACTTCTTTAACTCTATTGATATTATTCTATATGGTGAAATTATTTCTAAATACCACCCTTAAAGTAATAAAGATTCGAAAATCTACATCTAAGAATAATCTCAAAATTTTCTTTAATCACAAATAGAAAATTCTTCAATTACAAGTTCTTCCATTACCTTTGAATAAACTTCTGTTGAATTGTAATATCATATAAATAAACTTCTTACCCATCTTCAATTATAAATGATACGATTACAGCTGAGATTAAATGAGCCTGCACAATCTCTCTTTTAAACACTTTCTCGCTCTTTCCCTGTCTTAGATATCCTTATCTACTTTCTTTATATGTCAAATTACAATAATATCATAGTTTCATACTTAATCTATTATGGGAATAATGCTAGTCTTCTTCTCAATTCAATGATTATCGAAGTCTGCATATCAATCATACTGTTTTACTATTTAAAATAAAATTCCGTTACCAAATTCATTGTCATAACAGTCTAGCAAGCATAGAAATGCATATACCATGTCCGTAGTAATGCAAGTGTGTCATATATATACGTAACACATACTCATATAAGTGATCATGTAAATTCAGAATCAAAGGTATCATAAGCAATATAATAAGATGTACCCATATTTTTTTTATTTTTTTTTTCTGATGTGGCAAAAGCTTCTTGCTGAGTGGTAGCATATATTCTTCCTTGATTCTGAGGTTGATTAGCTTTGTCAAAATATCAACTCCCCTTTTTCTTACTATCTCTGCCTCTGTCCAAGTTACACTGTCTTAAAACATCTTCTTTCTTGTACCGCTTTGTTCAATTAGCTGAAATCTTTCAATAATTTGCTTCAATGAACAATCTCTGAAGAAATTCCCAGCTTCCTTTAATAATATCATACAATAAATCTGGGACCCCAACATTTCC
>CATIWO010141362.1:0-15785 GCA_949673435.1 Macaranga tanarius | reverse complement strand
CTGTATCTTTTACCTTTTTCTTTTCCGGACTGTGATCCGAGGATTTGTAAACCCTGTATTATAAGTAACAGCAGTTAGTACTCTGATTATATATTGATGTATATATTCATATTGTAAATGATGGATGGATGAATGGCACAGTGGTGCTTATCACTTTTATATATGAGATGTATGATCATGGATGAATCTAGTTAAATATGTGAACAATGAAGAAATGAATGGATATAGCAACATTAAGTAAATATCCAATAAGGTTTTAATTTGTACATGTTTTAAATAGTGTTACCAAGTGTATATATATAACCTTATAAGCTCATTAAGCATGACAATCAATTGAGGAAGTGATTACTGTAGATAATTGTGTATTAATGGTTGTAAGAAGGATGAGGTGTGACAAAATTAATTTTTTGTAGTATTTTTAACAATTTTAACATTAATTTTCCTATTTTTGGTAATTACATGCCAATTTAAATATAATTTTTTTATTTTAGTACTTCTTTTTTTAAAAGTAAATTTTATATACTATTTTTAAATTATAAGCATAGTGAACCATTAGATAATAAAAATAATAAATTAATTTTAGTTATTTTTTTATTAAATTTTAAATAATCATCATTATACATTACTTTTGTTTATCATGATTTTAACATTTATATTATTAATATTTATCTTTTTTTAGTAATTATATATCATTTTTTAAATTTTTTTAACTTAATACTTTTTTCTTTTACAAAAATTTTATTTATAATTTTTTAATTTATTATTACAATTAGTCATTAAATAATTCAAAATTATTTAAATTAATTTGAATAATTTTCTTAATAAATTTTTTATCAATTAAAATTTTTATATTTTTAGCATTTTTAACATTATTGTTTTCAATTTCACTCACCATATATCGCCTTTTTAGTATTTTTATTTTAATAATTTAGTTTTAGTATTTTTTAAAAAAAATTATATATATTATTTTTTATCTTATAATTATAATTAATCATTAGATAATAAAAATTAATTAACTTAGTTTTAGTTATTTTAATCAAACTTTAATAAAATTACTGCTGTAAATTAATTTTTAATATATTTAACATTAATTTTTTTTTGAGTAATCATGTTAGCTAATTAATTATTTTTAATTCTATTATTTCTCTCTATTAAAAAAATTCGCTATACTATTTTTAAATTATGATTATAATTAATTATTTAAATAGTAAAATTTATTTAAATTAATAGTAACTATTATTTATTAAACTTCAATAAAATTTTTAAATTATGCTATTTATTTAATTTAAATTAGTCCAAATAATAATTCATTTAATTAGAGTAAGAAATATAATTTTATTTGGATTATAACTAAATATACTATTTTAACATTAATTTTTATATTTTTTATTAATTAAGCATCAACTTTGAATATTTTTATTTTCATACTTCATTTTTTAAAAAATATTTCTTTGTACTATTTTTAAATAATAATAATAATAATGAATCATTAGATGATATAAAAAATAATAAATAGTTTTAGTGATATTTTATTAAAATTTTAATAAAATTAGTCACTATAATTAATTTTTATCATGATTTTAGTATTTTTAATATTAATATTTTCTTCTTTTTAATAATTATACATCACTTTTAAATTTTTTTAACTTAATAATTTTTCTCTTTCAAAAAAAGTTAGGCACAATTTTTTAAATTATTATCATAATTAATCATCAAATGATTTAAAATTAGTTAAATTAATTTTAATAGACTTTAATAACTTTCTTCACTCAACATTAAGTTGTTAGTTTTTTTTTTTGGCATTTTTAAAATTATTTTTCCTCTTTTCATATATATTATAAATTACTTTTAGTATTTTTTAATACTTTTTATTTTCAATTATTTAAATAATAATTATTATTTTGTATTAAACTTCAATAAATTTTTTAAAATTATGTAAAAGTTCATCTAATTAGAATAAGAGATATGATTTTATTTAAATTATAACCGAATATACTATTTAATTAGTATATATTATATAAAATAGAGTTTAACCTAATCAAAATAGGAAATATAGTTTAATTTAAATTATAATTTTAATTTTAATTAATATATTACTTAATTATCCAAATTTTATAAGTTAACCTAGTTAAAATAGAAAATATAGTCTCAATTCAATTACAATTGTAATTTTAATCAATTTAATTTATTTTAATTTAAATTGATAAATTACTAAATTATTCAATTTTTGTATAATACATAATATTGACAGCTTTATAATTTTTCATA
This sequence comes from Macaranga tanarius, assembly GCA_949673435.1. Lineage (NCBI taxonomy): Eukaryota > Viridiplantae > Streptophyta > Magnoliopsida > Malpighiales > Euphorbiaceae > Macaranga > Macaranga tanarius. Next base: position 13,517 of record CATIWO010141362.1, on the reverse strand, counting down.
TCCCCTTTCGTACATTTTTATATATTATATATTATTTATAATATATATAAATGTACGAAGGGAGGGACACATGAAATTACTAAAACGTTTTCATTATTTATTGTATAAGAGTCGGATAATTTAGTAGTTTAAAAATTAAAGTTAATTTAATTAATTAAAATTACAATTTTAATTGAATTTAAATTGTATTTCCTGTTTTAATTAGGTTAACTTAAAGTATATTCATTTCTAATTTAAACTAAATTGTATTTGCTATTCTAATTAGGTAAACTTTTATTTTGACTAATATAGACTAAATAAATAGAATAAGTTTGGATATTTTATTGAAATTAAATAAAAAGTAACTATAATTAATTTTTTTGTAATTTAAATAATTAATTATAATTATAATTTAAAAATAATGTAGAGAAGTTTTTAATAATAAAAAATATTAAAATTAAAAATTATTAGAAAGCTAATGTATGATCACTCAAATAAAGAGAAATTTAATGTTAAAAATATTAAAAATTAATTTATAGCTCAAAAAACATTTTGTTAAAGTTTAATAAAAATAAATAGAATTGATTTTGATAATTTTTATTATCTAATTATTAATTAAAAATTATAAAATAAAAAATAGTATATAATATTTTTAGAAAAAATATATTAAAGTTAAAAAATTATCTAAAAGAAAGATATTAAAAATGTGATGTATAGTTAGAGAAAAAACAAAAACATAATGTTAAAAAGTTAAAAATATTTAAAAAATTAATTTTCACACAAATTTTATAAAATTAATTTATTCAGAAAATAATCAAATTTAATTTAACTAAGTTTAAATCATTTAATAATTGATTGTGATAATAATTTTAAAAAAATGTATTCTAAATAATTTTTTAAAAGAAATATACCATGTTAAAAATAGTAAAAAAAGTGATATATAATTATTAAAAAGATATTAATAGTAAAAATGCTAAAACCACAACAACAATTTTCATTTAGAGTTTAATTAAAAAATTGAAATTAATGTATTATTTTTATCATCTAAAGATTCATTATAATTATATTTTGAAAAAATTGTACATTGATTTGTTTTTTTAAATGAAGAACTAATATTTAAAATTTTCAAAATTAATGTATAATTTCTAAAATAGAATGCTAGAATGTTAAAAACATTTAAAAAATATAATTTACAGTCATAAATTTTAATAAAATTTAATAAAAATAATTTGATTAAATGTTTATTTTCTAATCATTAATTACTATTATAATTTAAAAATAATACATGAAATATTTTTTAAAAGAGTAAAGTATTAACGTTAAAAATTTTAAAAAAGTGATTTAAAAAAAAAGTTAATGTTAAAAATATTTAAAATGTACCAAAACTTAATTATAATTATAAATTTTGTTAAAATCTACTAATTAAAAAAAATTGGTATATAGTTTGTAATGATAATAATAGTTTAATATAAGCAAAAAATACTTTAATCTTTTTAAATCTCATTAAATATAATAGAAATAATAATAATAATAATAATAATAATAATATCAAACTATATATTATCATGAATTTAAAAAAATTTCTACTCACGTGGAAAGCATGTGGTTTTTTACTGGTAGATAAAAAAAAAGTACAATGATTTTATGTGTGTAAAAAACAAAAGAAGTAGAGGAAGCCCAAAATTAACTATTCGGTTATTCTTATATTTAAATAAAATGACTATTTTTACAAATATGCGGACCATAAGAGCCAATAAAATAAATGTTAATTTTCAATTTATAATCTTGAGGCTTTTACGCGTGGGAAGCGTTTCACCGGCGGATTTCGGGATTTGTAGTTGATATATTTTTTTCTTTTTTAAGATTCATGTGGATTTGGAATCCAATTTTTAATTGAATATCCGTCCATAGCTTTCTGACGTCATATACTAAATTTGTCTATTTTTCTTCCTTAATTATTGGAAAAATTAGTTGGCAACCGATGACTCCATGCCGCTATTTAATCATCCATCCAAACCTAACCGTTCTGCTCTCTACTACTAACTCTTTCTTTCATCTCCTCTGAATTTGTAACCCTTCGAGTTCTTGCCATGTCGCTTCTCAACGATCTAATCAACCTCAATCTGTCTGATACCACAGAAAATATCATAGCTGAATACGTATGGTATGTTTTTTTTTTCCTGTGCTTCCTTATTTATTCATCAAAATACCTCACCATGAATCCATCAACCAGGTACCTTTTCTTTTCTTTTGCTAATTTTTTTTTGTTTCAATTTTTTTTACAGGATTGGTGGATCTGGTATGGACTTGAGGAGCAAAGGGAGGGTGGGTTTATCTCCATCTATATATATATATAAGAGGACTCTGGTTTTAATGCACCACCTGGTGTATTATATAGATTTCTTTTGATGCTATATGTTTGGTTTGGTTTTACAGACTCTACCAGGACCAGTGAGTGATCCATCAAAACTACCCAAGTGGAATTATGATGGTTCTAGCACAGACCAAGCTCCTGGAGATGACAGTGAAGTCATCTTGTAGTACGTTTCTATCTCCTTTCTCTTGATCAGTTGAAAAAAAAAAAAAAAAAAAACTATCTTAATTTTTATCATATCTTTGCCATGGAAGATTCTTAATATTCCCAAATATATTTTAAGATTTTTTTTCTAAATTTTGACTGAATCAGCCCCCAAGCAATCTTCAAGGATCCCTTCAGAAGAGGAAACAACATTCTGGTATGTAATTATTGGTGTTTTTTCTTTGGTAATAATTTTCTTACCATATTATTGAAGTAAAATTATTGCACCAAATAGAAAGTTAATGTCTTTTTATTTTCAACAATCATACATAGGTGATGTGCGATGCCTACACACCAGCAGGCGAGCCCATTCCAACCAACAAAAGGTTCAATGCTGCCAAAATCTTTAGCCAACCTGACGTTGTTGCGGAGGAGCCTTGGTGCGTATATACTTCCATGCTCTAATTATAAATTTACTTTACCTCAAGACTATTTAAAAAATTATTTTATATTTAAACTGTATGTTAATATTTTAAATGTATGTTTTGGATTGAATTATATTATGATACGTATTTAATTATTATATATTAGTAATTCAATGCTTAAAAAAAAATTCTTACACGTAGATGATGACGTGATGGGCCATTTTTAGTATTTTCTTGCATATATAACTTAATGTGCATATAGTCTCACTCTCAGCATAACTTTGTGCTTATCATTCACATGGGGCCACTGCAACGCAGCTGGCTGCAGATGCCATTTTTAAATTAATCTATTAATGTTTGTGAGTGGGTGTAGAAAAGTTGTGATTACTAGCAAACAAAGTTTGTGACATTTTTAAAGGTTTCTAAGTCAGTATCATAACTTCATTTTATCTCAGAGAAAAGAAAAAGAAATAGCCCTTTGTCATTATCTTGTGTTGTATGATTGAACCTTTCAACAACCCTTGAATTGGGGTTGTTGGCTTTGGAAATCGAAAAGTTTGGATATACCTTCATTGCAAGGTGCATTTACCAAATAAAAATGAAATATTTTGTACAGAAGTACAAAATATTGAAGTGCAATGCAAGGTTCTTTTCTTTTTTCTATTGAAGATAGAAGTATATTTTTTTTGTACGGAAGTATATTACCTGTCAAAAAAATTTGTAACATTGGACAAATTACAATAGGATCCAAGAATATGATATGCCGGAATGAAAACAAAAATGAGAAAAAAATTGAAAATAAAATGAAAATTTTACGAACTCTTCCATTCATTACGGGATGAGAATGAAAACAAAAATTAATATTATTATCAATTAAAAACATTTTTATAATTATTTTGTATATATTAAAATTAACATTATAATTATCTAATATAAAAATATTTTTAATTTTATTTATTTAGTTACTAAAATATTATAATAATTTTTAAAAATTATTTCATTTATTTATAAATTTCAAATAATATATAGTAACATTTAAATTGTTGACTAATTTAGTGTTTAGTTTGAATGGATTTCTATGAGCAAAGAGACATGGATAATTCCCATTGATGAGATGAAATGAAAATTCATTTCTTGGAATACGAAGCGAATGTATGGTGCGAGTGAGTAACATTCTCATTTTTATATAAATTTTAGTTAACCAAACATTAAAAATCAGAATCATTTATTCTGATTTTGATTCTGAATCATTTATTTTGATTCTCACCTTTATATTTTACAAATCAAACAAACTCTTAATTTGGTTGTTTATGGTGTATGAAGACGAGAAAAAGTGTGTGATGTTTATTATATTTTTGCAATTTTTTTCCATTTCAATTGAAATCATAATTTGATTAAATTTATTTTCTTTTTATTATATTTTTTATAGTAATATCAAGATTAAAGTTACCTTAATTGAGAGCTATTATTATGCATTCATTCTTCTCTAAACTGTATGAATTATGATATGAATTAGCCACCAAGAGATGCTTGAACCTACCAATCTATACAAGTTGGGGATGTGGGACATTTAACAAGCATTTGGAGAGGATGGGTCTCGAACTTGAGTCCTCTAGCCACTGCGCCAAAGGTAGCTGACAGGGTCAAACTTAGGATAACTTGTGAATAATTGCATTGAAATATAGGCTCAGCTGTTTGGTGACATTGTGAAAGAATAGGAAACATTTAGTGTTAGGTTTATCCTTTGTGACCGACTCCACTGCTTACCTACCTATTTATGATTAATTGTTCATTTTCTTTGCCTTTGATTATCAAAGGAAGCTTCCCATTTAACAACAAACAAACAAATAGAATATTATGTGTACTAATCCATATATTGATAACACACCTACCAACAATTCATAGTACAACATGAAAGGGGTAAAGCTTTGTGCTTTTCCATCACTTGTTTTTAATATATTTTTTAAAAAGAGAAAATTATTTTAAATAGGGTTGGTAAATCTGATGGTCAATTTTTTTTGTTATGTGATAAGGTATGGGATTGAACAAGAGTACACTCTTCTTCAGAAGGACGTGAAGTGGCCTATTGGGTGGCCAGTTGGTGGCTACCCAGGCCCCCAGGTTTGAATATGACATATATATTTGTTAAATCTTATGATTTTTTCTTTAATTGAGTTCCGATTGGGATTTAACTCATTACTTCGCTTGCATATGATTTCAATGCCATTAAGTTAAAATTGACAACATGAACTTTCAAGATTATCTTATGGTATGAACATGGTAGATGTGTTACAATACAGGGTCCCTACTACTGTGGAGCAGGAGCTGACAAAGCCTTTGGCCGGGACATTGTAGACTCCCACTACAAAGCATGCTTATATGCTGGCATCAATATCAGCGGCATCAATGGTGAAGTAATGCCTGGCCAGGTATTGCATTAATATTCAGTCTTAGAATGATAGAACTTTGACAACCTGAAGCTGCTATATTGTTGTTCTTGTTTTTTTTGATTGGGTTGAATAAGAAAATGGATTCTTTTAATAGAATAATTATACTTTTATCACAGTCATAAGTTTGGAGCCTGTTTAATTAGCTTATATTTGATTGCCTGAGTTCTCTCTTACATAATTTCATACAATAAACAGTGGGAATTCCAAGTTGGCCCTGCTGTTGGTATTTCAGCTGGTGATGAATTATGGATGGCTCGATACATTCTTGAGGTATGGTAATAGAATTATCATTATTATTTTTGTTGTGTTTCTAAATTTTTGCTGATCTCTTAATTCTACTTGTTCAAACAGCGCATCACTGAAATAGCAGGGGTTGTCCTTACTTTTGACCCAAAACCGATTCAGGTTTGTGTAATTGCAATAAGATATTAGCCTTGCTTTTTCTTATTAAAGAAAATAAAACCAAATTCACTTGTTTTAATTAATTTTTAGGGTGATTGGAATGGTGCTGGTGCTCACACCAACTACAGGTAGGTTAACCACTTCCATAACTTTTACACAAAACATGCTATGCACTAGTATATATCTGTGGTACTTTACGACTTGCATTTCTATTAATTGATTTGGCTCTGTTAATTTCCTCCCAGTACCAAGTCCATGAGAAATGATGGTGGAATTGATGTAATCAAGAAGGCGATTGAGAAATTGGGTCTGCGACACAAGGAGCATATAGCTGCCTATGGAGAAGGCAATGAGAGACGATTGACAGGTCGCCATGAGACTGCTGATATCAACACTTTCTCCTGGGTATGTAAACTCCTATTTATTTTTTTAATAGAAAATCATATATTCATTTTAAATGTAGTGTTTAAAGTTTAGCAAGTTTCGTCAACCTTAGTGCTATTTTAAAAACTGCAGGGAGTTGCAAACAGGGGAGCATCTGTGCGTGTTGGCCGCGAGACAGAGAAAAATGGAAAAGGTAAGCTATTGTTCTGAACATCTTTCTGTTATAATTTTTAACCATTACATGCAAAACACTACTTACTCTTCTACCTTCTCCATTATTTTTCAACACATCTTATCTTTAAGACGCAAATAATTCCCCATTCTTGAACCTTACAGGTTTTAGCCTCGCATGACCTGCAATAGCTAAATCGCATTTCTTTTTTTGTTTTGTCACGGTTCAGGTTATTTTGAAGATAGGAGGCCAGCATCAAATATGGATCCATATGTTGTGACTTCAATGATCGCTGAAACCACAATCCTCTGGAAGCCTTGAAGAAAAAGAAATGAAGGAAAATGGGTTCCAATACTTTAATTGATGCAAATAATTTTATGTTCATCCAATGTATTTGATTTAGTTTGTGTTTCTTGCTTTGATGCTTTGTTTTTAGTATTATCTTCATTATACTGGCCCTTTCATTGAGGTTTCTCCTTGGCTATCAATTTGTTCAAGATCTTAATCAAGTTATGTTATTGTTCTTTTACATTTTCACATTTTTGATCGAGGTTAGTAGGTGATCTAAATGTACTTCTCGAAAAGGCTGATCTAAATACACAAAAGATTAAATTAGAATCATACAGAAAGCAATGTTCATCATATTAACTCAAGTGGCAACAGCCTTTGCTCTTGGGAGGGAGAGGTCTTGGGTTCAATTCCTTTCCCCACACTAGGCATGTGAGATCCCACTTTAGTGATGGCTCACAAAAATAGTTTTTAAAAATATATTAACTTCTAACAGCTAACTGCCCCTTTTCTCGTCCCGATGATGCTGGATCCCGCATCAAGTCCTGAAATATGGACCTTGTCAAAAAAAAAAAAAAAAAAAAACATATTTAATCAATGGTGTGGCTGTAAAAAGCACATCCTCTGTGAGAACATGCATTTTGGTCATGGTCATTATTAGATTAACAGGAATCCGATGCAAGTTAAGAGTGTGTGTGTGAGATAAAGGTAGATGTGAGAACTAAGGCCTCCTTTGGTTTTACCTTGATAAATATGAACCGTTTGTAAATTTTAGGCTCCGTTTGTTTCAACAAAAATATTTTATCTCAGAAAAATATTTTTCAGAAAAAATATTTTAGAAAAATATAATATTTTTTTGATGTTTGGTTACAACACTAGAAAATTAGTTGAAAAATATTTTTGGTATTTGGTTTGCAATAAATTTTTTTCCTAAATTATACAATATTATATAGAAATGGTACTATTATATTTGATTTTTTTTCTCTTTCTATATTTGATAGGTATTTAAGTCTTGGAAAATAACTTCCCGTTCTTAGAATGAGAAGTTATTTTTCCATATTTTTAAGTTATTTTCCTTTAATTAGTAACTTATTTTCCTTTGACTTTTTTTTTTGGTAACCCAAACATTAGAAAAATAAGGGAAAATATTTTCAAGAATAATATTTTTCGCAAACAAACGGAGCCTTAGTTAGATGTTGGTGTTAGTTTATTAAAGAGCAAAAGGTCAAATTGCCCCCTGAACTTGTAGCGAATGTTCAAATAAGTCGATTTCGAACTTTTCAATAAATTGGGACAAAACTTCTATTTTTCGTCCAATTTACCCCAAAATCAGGCTGCTGAAGGCGCGTGGTTTACACGTGATAAACAAATATTAAAAAAATGAAGTAATAATGTTATAAAAAGAGAGTTAACGTTATTCTTTATTCAAAACAACGAAAGCCCCAATTTATATAACCCTAAATTTGAAATTGACAAATCGAAATCCAAAATTGCTTTGAATGATCAATGTCTTCATCATCTCGACACTCAGATTCATTTGCTAACCGATCTCTAGGTAGATCAAGTTTGGTTGTAGATGGTGGCCCTGAGTATGAATACAAAGGTGTCTGTTACTGTGACTGTGGAATAAAGGCACCGAGATGGTTGGCTTGGACTGAAAACAATGCTCGATTCTACTCCTGTAGATATTATGAGGTATTTTTTTTTAATTTAGGTAAAGTTTGATATGGGTAGAGATGGAAGGTTCAAGTTTTTTATTTGTTTTTTGATTTAGTAGAGAATTGGTGGAAGTAATGTGTCTGGCAGAAAAAGAGGATGCAACTATTTTGAGTGGCATGATGAACCTTTCCATCCACAAGTAGTGACGGTGATCAAGGAGTTGCGTAATGAAGTTGGTAATCTTAAATACGAGAATGAACAATTGAAGTGTATATATGGTGATAGAAGCAAGAATGTTGAAATTCATAAAATGGAAGTTGAATGTAGGGAACTTAGGAGGAAAATTAAAGCAGTGAAAGATGAGAATGGGAAAAATAGGTGTAAGGTTTGGTTTTTAGAGGCAGCATTATTCATGAATTGGGTTTTGATTGGGGGTTTTGTGTATGCTGACTTAAATGATAATGATGGTAGCATTGTTTTGGTTTAATTTTAGGGATATCCCTCAAATGGTGAATTTAGAGATAGAGAAGTTTATGTATGTAGGGCGTGGATGCTAAGTAATGTTGTATATTAGCAGTAATATTTATTGTATTTTGGTAGATATAGTTAATGTAATGAGCTATCTTATTGTGTAAGACATATTTTGCAAGATATAGTTAATGGAATTATCTAAATTAATGTGTAACACTTACTTTTGCACATTGTATATATATTTATGTATATGAATTGCTGTGTATGAAGAAAAAAAAAAGAAAAAGAAAAAGAAAAAAGAATAAGAATTACAAATGCAATGCAAGGAAAATAAAGAAGCTGAGAAAATAAACTCAAAATATGCCATTTGAAGGCAGCCATATTGAGATTGATAATACTATATTGTATACAAAAAGCACAAAGTATAGTAATGTTATACTATATTAAAGTTGTCATATAAGTGTAGCAAAGCTATGCACTAAAGCTTGTAGTATTTCCAAAAAGGCAAAATAAAGTATCAAAGATACCAGATATAGTTAAGTAGCTAATCTAAGTATAATACAAAAAAATATTATCATCAACATGCAAAGATCACAATAACCAAATAGATTTCAGCAAATGTGCTTTAGTATTTCCATGGTGGGTTGATGTTTATATCTTTGTTCTTTAGTACAGGCTTCATAAGATGTTGGGGAGCTATTGCCTGTGTATCACTTGGTGGAGCTGTGACCCATGATGCCTGAGATTGAGGAAGGTTTTCTGTTGTGAAAGAAGACTGTGATCCAATAACTGTGTTGCTATAACCTTCATGTCCTTGATTAGTAGCAGCTTCAATACTTCTTTTCTTGATATTGCCAATGCGTAATTCCTTTTGTTCATGTAGTTGTCTAGTTGTGAGACATGATTTTCCAACCCATTTTAAGCCAAGGGCCTGGAAATCTCCATACTTTGGATTGCCTTCACAATGCTTTGCATCTGCTGCATAATGTGTAATTTTCCTTTGGTGCTCACTTGGAACAGGATGATTGCCAATGGTATGTGCATACAACCACTTTTGACCAAACATTCCATGCTGCAGTCAAAAGTTGTAATTATTAATAAGTTAAGCACAATAAAAATAGTTTATGTTATAACAAATTACAATTATCATATAGCACTTACAAGTTACAATTATCAATTATAGCAGAAGCACACTAAAAACATTGAGCACAAAAGAGAAATCATAATATAAAATGTAAAAACTCACATTCCATGTGACTTCACTAGTTTTTACATCATAGTGAATGCACTTGCCAACAGCTTTTCTTTTTCTTGTCAACCTATTTACATATGCTGTTGTATCAGGTTTTTTACCCTTTTCAATGGTTGTTGATGCAGGCACTTGGTGTTGCTGACCCTGACTTTCAAAACTTGGGTCAGAAATCTTGATTCCAGATTAAGGCATTTTTCTCTGAGATCCCTGACCATGTAATTAGAGAAGCATCAGACACAAAATTAGGTAACTGAACCTATAAAAAGACTCACTTTTTTACCTGTCCATTTCCTTTGCAGGTGGTTGGAGGCATTATGGGCTGGGGATTTGGAAGTGTTGCACTTACATCTTCTACACTTGTGGCTGCAGCATCATACATGTTCTTCTTAAACCTCTGAGACCCCTGCAAATACATACTTAGAATTACTCTTTAATTTCTCACATTAATCATAAACTAACACATTAATTCATCAACTTACTAAGGCTTTGTTTGGACATCCCAATTTATTATGTCCAGATTGTTTACAAATGCTACAAGTCATTACAGCTCCTCTTCTCAATCTTTTTCCACTCTTTTTTGGGTCTTCTTGGTCTTTTCTCCTTGAAATTTTGGGATGACCAGGAACTTTGTGTACATCAGGAGGTAAAATTGGGGGGAGATTTATTTTTGGCCACATATCCCTACCTACAATTGGTTGCATACAATATGCATATGTTGCAAGGTATGCATCCTTCTATACCAACTATGTATGTGAGATTGTAAATCCTTCTTACTGTGATATAGTGCACAAATTCTATGAGGGTATGGGCTTCCTGCTAAATCCCATGCTCTACAAGTATAGCTTTCCTTTACAAGATTTATTGTATATCTTTCCCTGCCCTCACTAATTTTATAACCATGCTCACCATTCCACTCTACAATGCATTAGCTAGCCCTATCCATATTTTTATCTAATCTCTTAATAGCCCTTGGACTGACATTAGCAAACCACTTAGTAGCTTTATCCCTTTTAGAATGCAACCTATTCATTGCATCAATTCTCATCCATTCTAGCAAACCTAGTATATGTTTCATCCTAGCATTCACTAGATGCCCATTATATGACTCACATATGTTATTTTCAACAGCATTACATTTAGAACTGAATGTAAAATAAGACCTACACCATGTGTGTGGTGGATATGTCAATAAATGTTCAGCTGAACCTGAGGCCAAATCATCAAGTTTTTTCAATTGCTCATTGAAGTCCTGCTCATATGGACTTTTAGCACATCTCAAGAACTATTGATGCACATCTATACCCCTCCATCTTTTCTTCCAAATTGAAAAAATATGCACTGCACCCCAGCGATGCTCTATAAGTGACAATTCAGTCTTTACTGCTTCAATTAAGCCCTGCATTTATTTACAATAAATATCAAAGTACAATGTAAAATAATAGTTAACAATAGTTAGAGTGTATATATGATATGCATACACTAAACAATTAGAAAGATATAATACCTTTTGCATGTCACTTGTAATTTTCATATATTTCCCATCAGTTAAATCTAGATCAACTTTCAAATGTTGCAAAAACCAACTCCATGTAGCCTTTGTTTCTGACCTCACTACTGCCCATGCCACAGGAAATCTTTGGTTGTTGGCATCTCTTCCAACAGCTGTGAGTAACTCTCCTCTACAAAACTTTTTTAAAAAGTAGCCATCTAATCCTAACACAGGCTTGCAACCAGCTTTCCATCCTTATTTTAAAGCATCAAAACACGCATAGAATTTGTCAAATTTTTTGCTACCCTCTGCTACTAGAACCTCACAAGATGTGCCTGGCATAGCTTCTCTCAAAACTGCTGCATAATCCCATAATTTTGCATATTCTTCCTTGTAATCTCCTTCTAACTGTTTCATGAACTTTTTCTTAACTCTCTTGGCCATTATAGGATTTATTTCAAGCTTAAGGTCTTTTTTTCCTTTAGTAATAATCTGTAATGCTGTCATGCCTGGACTGTTTTTAAGTATATCATGGAAGTAATCTACAAGAAAATCAAATGGTGCTCTCTTGTTCTTCCATAATCTGTTATATTGATGATTTGGATTGTATGTTTTGACCATAAAATCCCCACTCTTAGTGTCAGTACTTACAAAAATGCTCCATGGGCATGGTAGAGTGCAGTGGCACCTGATTCTGGTTTTATCATCAGCATCAACATGCATTTTGCCTTCCTCACCGACAGGCATATGAGCTTCCCCAACAGTAGCCATATGAGCTTCCCCACCAGCAGCCATATGAGATTCCCCAATAGCAGGCTCTCCGTAGCTCTGGCCTTTCCCAACTTCATTCACAGCTTCATCCCTTTTATGTCCACACTCATCGTCAATAATATCAACTTCAATGCTTCCATCTGACCTGCCTACTCCCTTATTAAAATTTCCACCAATATTTTCATTAAATACATTATCCTCCCCCTTAGTACCTTTATCAAATATGACTTCCACATCTGTCATGTCAATAATGTCATCAACAGCAGAGCATTTTTCTTTGTTTACCCTACCGTCCCCTTTGTTACCTTCCACCAACCCAGTCTCAATAGGAATATCAATTAAATGATTAAGGTATAACTTAAAAACCTCTCTTTAGCTACTGCTGACATTGTATGTATGGCACTATCATCATACACATATTGTAACCCAGAAGAAAATGTCTTTCCTTTAGGTAACCAATAAATTTTTTGTTGTTGAACATATCCTAAAGACATCACCTTCTTTACAATCCTGAAGTAGCTCAATCTATCCACATTAAATATTTCCCATTCAAAAACTTCCCCACCTTCATACCTAAGCATCAGATCTCTAATGAAAGTCCCACCATGATATATTTTGAATCTAATACTAGTAGCCATTCTGCATTTGTAATCACAACACATAAATAATAAAAATTTGTTATCAGAGCAATTACTTCATAAAGGTTCAGAAATCATTTTATAAGATAAATCTATTGTTTGTTCGATAAAGGCTTCATATGAAATCGTTTTATAAGATAAATTTATTGTTTGTTCGACAAAGGCTTCACATTAACATGCACTACTATTTTTTACTACATACATACCTGGATTTCAAGCTTGATGGTTATAGCTCTTTCACTCCTCGGTTGAAATTTCTTCACCAAACAAATTTCCTTTCAGCATTTATCATCAGCAACAACAAGTTTTGTTTGATTTTCTTTGATTGACGATGGAATTACAGAGCTTGGTGGTAGAAGGTCATTAAATGTAGTAGTTAAGAGTTTCTACTTCTAACTAGTGATAGAACAACACCTGGCAACCATTCCCGCCCAACTTCAGTTAGTAAAGACGCGTCCATCCCTGTACCTTATTTAAATATAGGGATAATTACATTTTTGGTGTCTAAACTTTTCTATTTTTGCTATTTTGGTGTCTCAACAATTTTTTTGTTCAATCAAGTGTTTCAACTTTTCTATTTTTGCTATTTGGGTGTCTCAACTTTTCTATTTTTGCTATT
>CATIWO010141361.1:0-11657 GCA_949673435.1 Macaranga tanarius | reverse complement strand
AATCTTTTAAAATTATATATATTAATATACAAATTAATAATATAATAAATCAAATAAAATTTAATATTTCAAATATTATTAAAAATTATTGGTGACTAAATAATTGTGTTTAATAATATAATATACTATAAATAAATTAAGAGCTTGAATATAATTTTTAAAAATAAATTTTTTATTTTTTATTAAATGTTTTTATGAAAGTATGGACTAACTTATTAACTAACTAAAATATCAGGGAGTTTTCTGTAATTTTCATCATGATGTTTGTTTACATTTCATACAACAGGGGTGTAAATGAAATTTCTAGGATCAATTAGACCTTTATTACAAAATTCAGGGGGTAAATTAACGAAAAAAGGTCAAAAAAAGGCAATTTGAACTTTTTCAAAAAGTTTAAGGGCCAAATCGAACTTTATTCCTACTTGATAATCTCATGTTAGTTAATAATTATAGTGATAGAAAGGGTAAATAGTAGAATTATGCAAAATAAAAGAGAAAGATAATATAAATTGTAAATATCAAGGGTTAAGTAATGTAATACAACAAACCACAGGGAGTAAATACTAATTCACCCTAATTAAAAAGTATATATGACTCATCTCTCAAAAGAAATATATAAGTTGCTATACAGGGACATGCAAAATAGGTGCTTGTGTTATAAGCATGTAGCCTGAGTCTCTACAGTCAGCAACTGTCTGGATGAGTATTCAGATACAGTAAGTCTTTCGATAAAAAAAAAAAAATCATCTTAGGTGGTGTGCAGGCCCCACGTTACCTACTGCTAATAATAGCAGACGTCTGTCGGGGTTGGATCTTCAAATCCCACATCATTTTGGAAAGGGTGCATGAGTAAGGTTATAAGCATGTAGTATGAGTCTTTCCAGTCAGCAATTGTCTGGATGAGTATTCAGTTACAGCAAGTATTTTGACAAAAAGAAATAGGTGCTTATCAAGTCAAGTGCGACTAAAATAGAGAAAATAAATTGTTCTTCTATACAAACACAAAACGTCAAATATAAGTTCTATGCCAATGAAAAAAAATTGATTGTTTGGCTCGTGCAAGTGAAGTACAGCCTGCAGATGATGTATTTTAGAAAAAAAAAAAAAAAAGTCATCTGGAGAGGAAATACTTTTGCCAGTGGGCAGGGAAGGCATAAGGATGTGATATATTAGATGTACAACATTGGTTTTGAGACACATCATCATACATAAGCAATTTTGAAAAATGTTAATAAGCAAATCAAAAGTCAGAACAGGCGAAAACAGATAACCAGCCAACAAAACACATTTTGATTTTTCTCGTAAACAGTATTCTTATGTTCTAATGACTCTGCGCCTTTTATAGTTGCTAGTCTTGTACATCTGTTGAGAAAGGGTCAAGTGCATTTCTTCATCATCTGCATTAGAAAATTACAATATATCAATCTTTATTAATTTCAGTGGATATATATGAGGCTTAATAAGTAATAACCTAATATATTAAACCCATAAAATGTTACCAACAAAAGCGATTCTCCTATACCAGCCATGCCAATGATCCTGCAATTTTGACAAGCCACAAAAATCAAGGATTTTATTTTTTATGGATGCAATTAGGTTGTTCAAGATCGGGAAAAGGAGAATTTTGAAGAAAAAGAAGAAGGAAACTGCTGCCAGAGGAAAATCTACACACACACAAAAAAAATTTTTTTTCAATCCTCAAGTGGTGTTGATTTTAAGAATTATTGCCAATGGAATGTTGAGAATATGACCTTGAGTTCCAAAAAGTCCAATCCTTCCAAAGCTGGTAGCAGAGTTATTCATAGTTGCATTTATCATTATATTCAAGACCTGCTTCTCCTCACTGTCAATAGGGAAGTGTGTTGGAGCCACTTTAAAATGAATTTAGGATCATATGTCAATTTTCCCTGCTAACCACGTCAAAGAATTTAAAACTTTCGAGCAAATCCAAGATAACAACTTATACCTTGAATAGGAGATTTGGGGAGAAGAGGAGGAAGAGGAAACAGTCCTGAACTAATGAAATTATAAAATGCAACAGCATTATAATGTGATTTAGGAGAATGGTTTTTTAATATTTTATTTAAAGAAATATTATGAAATTTTAAATTTTTTATTTCTTTGTTTTATCGAATACGTTACAGGCAAATACAAATCTTAAACAGAGAACATTTCTTGTTGATTTCACGATTGGCGCAATACCAATTATTGCATATACATCAAACGGCAGGGGATTTATTAGAGGAACTCAAAATCCTGGAATGAACAAATTAAGTATACAATATTATAGCATAGCATATAAAAGTTAAAATATTGATATACATAAAAAAGATTTTTGCTTACTCGTTCTTTAACTTTTATTAATAAACCAAATTCAATAAGAAATTGAAAAACTAATTAGTCTTAGACTTTTTCTTCAAACCAAAATCAATAAGGAATGGAAAACTAATTAGGCACGTTTTCTTATTAAAAAATACTTCAAATTGACCCAGGAGTTGTATTCCATTAAAGTTTTGATTTTCTTGTGTGGCTTTCTTTTATTTATATATAGGCTGTGTATATATCGATTAGAGAATTAAGGGGAGAAAATAAAAAGGAATTTTTACAGAGATAAAATTTTTTATAAACTTTTCTACTTGGTAGGCTTCAATATATATATATATATTGGGTTATTTTTCCATTAACAGATTAAGAGGGATATGGAAGCAGCAACAGAAAACAAGAGTCAACTAATCCCTCAGTCATATCCTTGGCTCATTGTCCATGATACAGATGATGAAAAACAAACCTTTTTTAGTATTATAATTATACTATTTAATAAAATAAAAAAATACCTAATGTAAAGTTTAATTTACTGAAATTTTTAAGTAGTTACTAATTAATTATTTTTTAGTATTAAATATCTCTATTTAAATATTAACTTAAATATTTAAATATTAACTTAAAATATTTATGTTTCATAAAAAAAATTAGTCAAGTATAAATATTTTTTTAGCTTATAAATTTATTTTTGATTTGAATTGTTAATTTAAACTATTAGATTTATTAATTAAATTAATTAAAATCGTTTTTATTTTATTATTGAACCATCTTTTAAATTAAATGTTATTTTGGATATTTATGCATATTTAACAATAATTTTAATAAACCCATAACTAATTTGAAAAATTTATCATACGAACTACCCTCCACTGTAAAAATATTAGTAAAATCATATAATTAAATTGTTGGTACCATCTCGGGCTAAGCAACTCAAGCCTTTGTCATGTTATATCTGTTGTGTGTGTGTGTGTGTGTGTGTGTCTCTCTCTCTCTCTATATATATATATAATTAATTAACAGTTAATTAAGATGCATCTGCTGTTCATATAATGATCAGGTGGTACTTAAAGAAATAAGAGACGGACTAGAAAGGAAAAAAAGTGTGATTGCTAGCCTTTATTAATTAATCAGTATTTTTACATATAAGTTAATGAAGGATTAATGAAAGGACATCTGTGACGTTCACTGATATAAATATATTGAAATTAAAAAGAAAATTACAAAAATTTAGAAAAAAAACCAAAAGAAATTAAAGTCATTTTTTTTGACATTTTTAAGGATTGTTTAATCAACTGAATCTCACCACTCAATCATTTCATCAGAAGATGAAGATGATGCACTAGAAACAGGTTCAATCCATGCGCAATTTGTTAATTCCTTTACATCACAGGAATATCTACTCGAATAATCATCTAAAAACGAATGATATTTTTGAGTAGCAAGCGAGTAGACAACGAAGTAATTGTCTCGAATTTTTGGAAACAAAATTTTGTTAGCCATGGCTGTTAGGGAAGCTCCATTGAGAAAGCATGACGTGTGACTGACAAAAAAAGTTTTATTCCTCAATGTCTCCATTGGTCGCCACACTTGCTTGGTGATATTGTAGCGAGCAATGGCGAGCAATATAAATATTCACTTCTTCATGATAATAAATACAATCAGGTACAAAAACAGCCACCAAATCTCCTGCATCTCTCGCCAAGTAACAATTCCGAACATACATTGCATAGGAATTATCAGGTAACATTTT
This sequence comes from Macaranga tanarius, assembly GCA_949673435.1. Classification (NCBI taxonomy): domain Eukaryota; kingdom Viridiplantae; phylum Streptophyta; class Magnoliopsida; order Malpighiales; family Euphorbiaceae; genus Macaranga; species Macaranga tanarius. The sequence goes on along the minus strand of CATIWO010141361.1, from coordinate 7,585 downwards.
AAAAAGCTTGTTCTTCAGATCAAACACTATGATGCGATTATCATGTCCCATACAATAGCATCGATCGTTGTGAAATATGGGAGGAGAATTAACATATCGAAAATATTTTAAACCCTTGCCAGTTCCTTTGTATACACTCCATTGCTCTTCACCACGTTTGACAATGTAAACACATCTTAATCCACGGGTCCATCCAAGAATATAGCAATGTGGGGAAGTTGGGGGACAAGAAAAACACATGGTACCAAAAGATACTAGTTGAATATTATTTGGTGGGTCTTTATAAGCATTTGGAAGCTCTATTTTCTGTCTTGTAAATGGGTAAAATAAAAAATTACTCTTGTCTCTACGAGATAAAAGCAACCACCCAAATTTCGAAAAACGAATATGTGATTCTGCTAATTCTGGGAATTCTAAGCAAATGGTGTAGCCATGAAGATGAAATACACAAACATGACCTCTTAATGACAATAAGCATGGCTGGTTACTAGGTAGGTTTTGAATGGAAGGGTGAGAAGGAATAGGACATCTAACAATTTGTTCATCCATCAAAAATTTCCAAAATTTACAAACACTACGAATGTTGGCAACGGCGCCAGGATCACCTGCGAAAGAATATGAAGCAATTACACGAAAAAGCTCTGGTGGGAGTTTAAAGCATGCACCCTCTTCTTCATCTTCCTCTTTCTTCGAAACTTGAACAATTTCTCTCATTCTTTGTTTTGTATGTGTGATCTTTTCCTTCCTTCCAAGCAAAATAAACCTTAACACACACACATATATATAAAGAGATTTTTGGTTTAGAAACTAATTAGAAAACCAAACTCAATTAGGAATTGGAAAGCTAATTAGTGCCAGACTTTTATTTAACTTCAAACAAACCAAATTCAATAAGGAATTTAACAAATTAATGAACATAAAACGAAAACTCCAATTTTCTTTGAGAAGTCAACCTAGCTACTTGTTTATTGCATTTCTTCAGCTTCTAGCAAACAACGGATCTCGTCCCCAGTAGGCTGCAAATTTTGCAAAACAAGGAGCCCTGAAAGCAATGGGTGCCTTTGCAGCTGAAATGTGTGTCCCCTTTTGTTTACCTCTCTTGGCAAACCCTCAGTTTGATATGTTCTTCTGAAAGCTTTCATTAAAGGTTTGACACCAACAACAGGAAATGCATTGGTGTTGCCGGCTATCCAGAAGATTCCGCAGGCTAGTTGCGAATTCAATCATTATATGTATCAAAATATCATTTTTAATTATTTCTTACTGATCGAGACATTTAATTCAGATTGAGAGTACTGCTTCTCCAAGGTTGATTTATGCAAGACATATGGAATCTCATGAGTAAACAGGCATATCCCATTTGGAAATGATACATTCTTTACTTGTATCAAATTTGTACATTTCTCCTTATAAGAGTTCAGCTGCTGTTGCGTCTGTTCTGCTTATTGGTACAAGCAAAGAGCTCGGTGTACCTACCACAGTCAATCAGATTAACTTCTCTTATTCTTCAGAAAGACAGAAAAAAAATGGTTGCTTGTCTTAGTTTGGGCTCTGTGATTTGATAAAGAAAGGGGTCTTAGAATATTTGCATGCAGTTGCAAAAGAGTATCTTTTGCTCACTCTGGATTTTTTTTCTTAACTTTAATTAGTAAACCAAATTCAATAAGGAATTAAAAACTAATTAGGCACTTTTTTAAAAAAAAAAAAATTCTCCAAATTAATCAAGGAGTTGTATTGCATTAAGGTTTTCGTTTTCTTGTGTTGTTATATATATATATATATACACTGTGTGTCTATATAGATTATAAAATTAAGGAGAGGGAAAAAAAAAAAAAGGAGTCATTATATAGACAGAAAATTTTTGATAAACTTTTTTACTTGGTACTCGGTAGGCTTCAGTTTTTTGTTTTTTTTTTTGGTTATTCAGCTTTATTTCTTTCTTTTGTTGATATCACCGTGCACTAAATTAATGAACTTGTTCTATAATTTCTGATTTTTTGAACGTATATGTTACTTATATGTGATTTTTTCCCTTTAATAGATTAAGAGGGCTATGGGAGCAGCAACAGAGAAGAAGAGTCAACTTATCCCTCAATCATATCCTTGGCTTATTGTCAATGACATAAATGGTGAAAAGAAAACCTTTTTTAGTGTTTCTAAAAATAAATATTACACAAAAATCATTCCAGAGATGAAAGAAAAAATGATATACAGTTGTTCTTATGGATGGTTGGTGCTAAAAGATCTTGAATCACTAAATGATTTTTATTTTTTTAATCCTATCACTACAGAAAACATTAAGCTTCCACCACTTGATGGTTATTGTAACCTTTGCTTCTTAGTCTCGTCACCAACCAATTCCAATTTTCAAGTATTACTTGTAGACACCTATGATGACGTTATCTATATTTGTCAGCCTGGTGATGAAGAATTTATCAAACATGAGTTGGATATTTTTCTAGGTGGTGAGATAGACGTCGACAAGGACTTGCTTGATAAACGATTATTCAATAGACCATCATTTGCGATGTTGGGAGGCAAGTTATATTGTCTAACGGACAATGCAAAATCTTTGGCTGTCGCTACTTTTGATGATAACTCTCAACTTCAATTCACATACTTAATTATGCGAGATTTTACTTTGCCAAACCATCCGTATGCATCGCATTCTCAGAAGTATTTAATTGAGTGTGGTGGTGAACTTATATTAGTAGGAAAAATGTTATCAACTAGTGATGAAGTGGTAGTTGGTTTCATGATCTTTAAATTCAATTTTACCAATCAGAAGTGGATGAAAATTGATAGCATTGGAAGTTCAACAATTTTTCTTTCTGGCAAAGAAGGCTTTGCATACAATGCAACAAATTCTAGCGTTAAACAAAACTCAATCTACTTCATATCTGGACGTGAGAAATTATTTTGGATATTCGACTTAGAAGACCATACTTTCTCGATGACTCTACCTTGTCCTTCCGCAGCTGCAAGTGGACCATCCAGATATTGGATTATGTTGCCAGAAGATGATAAATAAAGTTCTTTTGGACTAAATGCTTATATAGTGCTTATATTACTTGATTCTATTACATTTGATTTCCTTGCTTTTTAGCTGTAATGAATTCAATTCCAAAAACTGTATATTATTAAGCATAATCATCCATCTGCTGCCAACCTTGGGTATACGGATAAGGAAAGTACTGATGTCAACATTGAGTCCAGAAATAAGGAAACAAATCATTCAAATGAGTTGTCCAGATATCAGCACCAAGTTAGGGATAAAATTGATTAATTCAACTCCTGTATAATTACCTTAATATTTCTTTCTATGTTTATCTTTTTCCCGTTGTAAAGCCATCTATAAATTCAATAATATTGGAACTCTCTTCTCTTGCGTTGATAAGAGAAATTCAGTCTACAAAAACTCTGTCTAGCTCCTTTTTTTTCTTTATATATGACAGATCTTTTGTATCATCAGTTCTTTTCTATTTTCCTTGATTTAATTATGATTTCTTTTCAATGTATTTGTAAGTTATAACTATTTTTTGTATTGATAAATACGAACTTCAAAAAAAAAAAAAAGTAATTTTGAAGTTAAATATTCTTATATTCTTAATCTTTGGCTTTTCAGACCTCTTTACTGTTTACTCATCTCGAGCAATAAGTAGCTAGGAGGATGGAATCTGTAAGAACTTGTCATATGTGGGACTTTATTAATAAACATATTTGTCAAAACAGGCTCACAATAACACAACTATGTCTATGTGGTACTAGTTCACGCTAAGGCAGTCCTGAAAGATGGCTAATGTTGATGGCGTGTCTATGATTGCCATTCTTAATACAACAATACATACATATATATATAGGAAGAGAAATACATGAGCCATATAAAAAATCAATTTCAGAAATTACCCTTTAAGACGATCATATATAATGATCAAACTTGGAACTCTTCAAGGACACAACCTGCTTTTAGATTATCATAAAAGCAGTATATATTGTATCAACTGCGCAATCTCTATGATTTCAACAATGCCCTCCTTTGCAAACAAGCCTGACAACTTATGAAAAACCCAAAGTCTCTGGTTACAAGAGTTTTCAAGGCCAAGTACTACCTAAGTATCTCCTCCTTGGAAGCAGCTTTGGGGCACAATCCTAGTTACATTTGGAGATCTATTTTATATGCTCAACCACTGCTAAATCAAGGTCTAATCTGGCGGGTAAGTGATGATAATTCAATAAAAATTTATGTAGATTCTTGACTTCCTAAAAGCTAAATGGCCAAGTTACCTCAGATGTTTGTCAAACATGTTTGGGCTTCATAAATGGGCTTTAAGTATTGGACTTTGTACCAATTGGACTTGAGTTTGATTTCTCCAGCTATGCCTCCAAAACATGACAATGGACTTACCGACCACCAAAATGGCCTTAGCAATTTTGTTGATGGCTCATCTTTAATTATATGTCCATTTCTTTCCTTTCTTCTTTTTAATACTTCACCCTTTTTGGGCAAGTTTTCATTTGCTTCAATATGGACTGATTCAAGTCTAACCTCCTCTTTTGGGCTCTGTGGCTTCCTTCAATCTCACCAATTGCCTCAAACTTTCAAACTTCACTGGTCCAAACTTGGCTCCTTTGGCTCTATGGTCTCCTCTAGTCTTCAAATTTTCCATGTGTCTCTCCAAATCTCCAAGTGCAACCTCTTCTCTTGGGTTGTTTACTTGGGCTTTCAAATGTCAACTTGGCCCTCCGTTGGGTCTTTAAACTTCCATGTGGGCCTCTTCAAGATCTTCTGGGCTGTCAGGGCACTCTGAGCTCTGATACCATGTTAGAAATTCGGGTAGTCTTCAAATTGTCTATGTGTCTCTCCAAATCTCCAAGTGCAACCTCTTCTCTTGGGTTGTCTAATTGGGCTTTCAAATGTCAACTTGGCCCTCTGTTGGGCCTTTAAACTTCTATACGGGTCTCTCCGAGATCTTCTGGCCTGTTAGGACACTCTAGGCTCTGATACCATGTTAAAAATTCGGGTTCCATAGATTTAAATATGCTTGTACTTCATAAACGGGCTTTAAGTGTTGGGTCTTGCACTAACTAGACTTGAGTTTGATTTCTCCAGCTATGCCTCTAAAACATGACAATGAATTTGACAATGGGCTTGCCAACCACGAAAATGGCCTTAGCCGTTTTGTTGCTGGCTCCTTCATAATTATATGCCCATCTCTTTCCTTTCTTCTTTTCAATGTGGGATTCTTGTTCCCACTCAAATCTCTAACAGTTCTCTTTTGCTCCCCATCTCCTAGGGCTGGAATTCTCAACTTATCAAAGAAAATTTTAATGATAGAGACATGAGGCTAATTTTCAACATTCCTATCAGTCAAAGGATAATTTTGGATTCTATTTATTGGGCATGGGTAGAGGTGTCCGTTCGGTTCGGTCGGTTTTGGGGTATTTTTCTGACCGAACCGAACATATATTTTTTAGAACCGAACCCAATTAGGTCCAAAACCGAACCGAAAATTATATGTGAAAAACCGAACAAAAAATTTTAAAAATATGAATTATTTTTGTATTTTTATATTAAATTAGTATATATTTTTTTAAAAATATTTAGAAAAATAAAAATTCGATTAGTTCGGTTAATCAAAATTTTTGTATACAAAATCGAACCAAACCAAATAGAATCAGTTCAGTTTGCGGTTCAATCAGTTCGGAACCCATGCACACCCCTAGGCATGGGATTGGTTTGGAAATTACACGGTCAATACTGGTCACCGCCTAGTCTAACAGCATTCTGAGGGGTCCCAGGCATTTTAGGGCATGGTCTGTGGGAAAAAATTTGGCATTTCCAAACTCCCCCAAAAGTTCGCAATCTGGTATGGCGAGCTTGTTGTGACTGCCTTCCTACCAGGAAATAACCTTGCGAAGAAACACATCGAGCTCCAGGATTCTCGTCCTTTCTGAAGTGGTATTTTGAAACAGCTCTCCATCTTTTTGGTCAATGCCCTTTTAGTAAGAATTGTTGGCTTTTGAGTGGTCTGCAACTTCCAACAGTGAATCCTACTCTCTTTATAGATTGGCTCTCTCTTTTCATGGAGATCAATTCCTCAAATGGGCATAATTGGATAGCCATGGTCCTGTGGAGCATTTGGTATCACCACAGCAGCATTTTGTGGAAACAGGATAATGCTATAAGTCTTCAGATTATTTAGCTTGCTCAGAATTACCTTTCTCAATAAAAGGAAACTCAGTTGGTAAAGCCTCATAATCCAAGAGCTACTCTCTCAGTGCAAACCTGCTGGAAGACACCTCCTTATAGTTGGCTCAAATGCATGTTGATGCTGCTCTGTCACTAGTTAAGGGTAAGCTGGGTTATGGCTGCATTATCAGAGACCACGAAGGCAATTTCATTATGGCCAAATCTCTTCCCACATTCGGTTCTATGGATCCATCTATGCAAAAGTTCTTAGTTTCAGGAAAGCTCTCAGTTGGCTTAAAGAATTACAAATTCACAGGGTCTTCATCAAAACAGATTCTTTAACTATCGTCCAAGCAATCCACAATTCAGGCAGCTTCTCATCTCCATTTGGACTAATAATAGATAATTGTAAGGCTGTTTGCACTGCGATCTGTGAATGCAGCTACTCACCTTCTTGCCAAAGCAGCGCTCTCTATGTCAGATTGCATGGAGGACTTCTCCTCCCTCTTTTGTACTTTCTAGTATCTCTTCTTAATAAAATTCTTCCAAAAGATTTTAAAAAATAACAATAAATTCTAGATTAAGTTGACTTAAATATTTTTCTTTCCCATGTTAAAAAAATTCAACATCAAATATTTTTGAAGGATGATCATGAAAAAAAAACTTGCTAGAAATTTGTCAACAAGAAGCATCTTGAGATATGATCTTAATATCTTCGCCACGCTGTATAACCTCTAATATATATAAAACTTGTAATCATTGTGTTTGAATTTTCTTAAAAAAATATATAACTAAAATATTTAATTCTATCTATTTATTAATGTCTATAAAAATATTAGGTTGGATAGAAAAATATAGAAGTATATAAATTTATTATTTAATTTAATTATAATTAATTTAGGTTAATTTGATTTTTATATGTTAATAATAATTTAATGAATAATTATTTTTAATAACATATTTTGTAACACCCGTATTTTCATATGCACTGTTCATGCATAGTATTTTCATGCCATGGGAAGTAGAGTTATGAGTTGCATTTAAGTGGGGCATGTGCATATTGGTAGAGAGAGGTATATTTGTAAGATAAGTTTTGGACTTATTTGTCAAATTAGAAAGTTGAGGGTTAGTGCGTAATTAGTCAAGTTCCTTAAGGGTATTTTCATATGCACTGTTCATGCATAGTATTTTCATGTCATGGGAAGTAGAGTTATGAGTTGCATTTAAGTGGGGCATGTGCATGTTGGTAGAGAAGGTATATTTGTAAGATAAGTTTTGGACTTATTTGTCAAATTAGAAAGTTGAGGGTTAGTGGGTAATTAGTCAAGTTCCTTAAGGGTGTGTAGAGATTTGGTGGAGATAATTATTGATAGTTATCTAATTTCCTATTAATAT
>CATIWO010141355.1:0-15187 GCA_949673435.1 Macaranga tanarius | reverse complement strand
GAAAACTGAAAATAACCGAACCGACCGACTTAAATATATATTTATTATAAAAATATTAAATAAAATATATTAATTAGAAAAAATTATATATAAATATTAAAATTATAAATAAAAAATATTTTTTTAGTTATATAATTAAAGAATAAGCTTCAAAAAATTATAAAATTATAAATAAAATATAAAATTAATTAACCAAATAACCGATTCATTCGAACTGAATCGAATCAGCTCAGTTTTCCCTCTAATTTGGTTCGGTCACAATTTTTTTTGATCAATTTTAGTGGTTTTTTGACTGAATCGAACTGAACCGACCGATGCTTAGGTCTAATTATACTCCCCGTAAAATTAGAAGTTTAATTGTAATTTTATTTATTTTTTTTTATCATTTTCTCTCATACGGTGCAGCAGTGCGAGATATATGTATGGCTACCAAAAGGAAACATGAACCGCTCAAAATATGTGGCATAAGATGCTACATCTGCACTATGAAATTATGAACTAGGACATGGCATACTCTCTTCTTTTTTTTTTTTTTTTTTAAATACGGCAAACTTTTTTTCTTTTAACCATTTTTTTTGTTAATCAAAGTCAGCTCTGAGGGTTCCCGGGAGAGCGGGGGGAAAGGGAAAGTAAATTCCGCCCTACTACCATGGATATTCGGTGTTAGACTTCATACGGAACAGACTATCCGGTATTTAGACCCCACACAGAAAGGATATTAGTTGGACCACTTTCTGAAAAAGTGGAGAGGAGGGATTTGAACCTCCCCTCAAGCATGAAAGCTTGCTTACCATCGGCCAACTCCCGATGGTTTTTTTCTTTTAACAATTATAGTAGTCAATTAGTCAGTATATTAGTCTTATTTTTTAACAATTACAATGGTCTCATGGCATACTCTTATTTGAAGTAACATTTTCATGTAATTTATAGAGGGATAATTAGGGGTGGCCACGGTTCATGAACCGGCTGGTTCCGGTTCTGAACCGCCGGTTCATGGTTCGACCTAAGGTGGAACAGAACCGAAACTGGCTTAATATCGGTTCTAGGTCGGTTCTGATTCACAGTTTCAATTTTTCGGTTCAGTTTTTATGCACTGCAAAAAAGTTGTATTATTTTAGAAAACAAAATATACCACGAGTAAGAGAAAATTATGTAGAATTTTATAAAGAGTTGTAATTTTCATTTTTTGAATTTTTAACATAATTTGATTTTTTTATAAAATGAACCAGAACTGGCCGGTTCCAAACCTGAACCGGCCGGTTCCAAACCGGAACCGCCGGTTCACGGTTCCAGAATGGTGAAACCGGCACTGAACCGGTCCCACCATCGGTTCAGGACCGATTCAACCCGATTCCAAATTTGACCAATTCCGGTTTTGGATTTGACCGGGCCGATCCGGGCCAAAACCGTGGCCACTCCTAGGGATAATGATTAGTGTATCTGTCAGACAAAATTTTACGTATCTCGAAATACAAAATTACCGAAATAGCTCCATCAGGAACCAAATTGGTAATGTTGCCAACTTTTTATTTCTTCGTCCCACCCGACAGATGTCTCGGACCTATCGTCACCCTTTATGGAGTTCACACTTCACATTGCTCACACTGAACCAGTCTCACAAAACCTCTCCAATGGAGAACCCAAGAATGTTGCCTCATGTAGTGTTCTTGCCTTTCCCTGTACAAGGCCACATTAAACCTTTCTTATGTTAGCAAAGCTTCTTAGCCATGCTGCAGGTTTTCAAGTCACTTTCGTCAACCTCGTTACAACCAAGATCGTTTTCAACGCTTCAACGACATAGCTGAATTCTACAGTCGCTTCCCCAAGTTCCTCTTCATGTCTGTTTCTGATGGTCTACCTTCCGATCACCCCCGCTCCATCCGTCTCGGTGCTGAACTGTTCTCCTCTACAAGGGCGGTGATCAAGCCGGAATTCCATCGCCTGGTGATTAATCTTTGCAAAGAAAATATTGGGCACCGGACGCCTCCTACTTGTATCATAGCTGATGGGATTATGTCGTTCGCGATTGACATTGGTGAAGAGCTTCAAATTCCAGTCATCAGTTTTCGAACTTTCAGTGCTTCTTGCACCTGGACTTACTTTCATCTTTCAAAGCTCATCAAAGTGGGCCAAATGCCATTACAAGGTAATATAAGTTTTAGTTTCTTGTATATTAATGCATCAACCAATTGCTTGATATTAAGGCCGCATCTCAAGGTTACTCAACTACAGGAGGTGCAGACATGGACAAAGCAATTACTTGTGTTCCTGGACTGGAAGAAGTTTTGCGCTGTCGAGACCTCCCAAGTATCTGCAGACTCGAAGAAAATCACCCGATCTTGCAGTTCTTTAATGGCGAAATGGAAGCCATGCGTCGTGCCTCTGGTCTCATACTAAACACCTTTGACGGAATCGAGGCCCCAGTGATAACCAATCTTGGTTCTTTCTTCTCCAAAATTTACTCTCTGGGTCCTCTTCATCTGCTCACGGACAACTTCATTGATGATCCCTCAACTTCAGCTTCATCCAACGGTTTTCTGTGGAAGGAAGACAAAACTTGCATCAGATGGCTCGATTCCCAGCCACCCAGATCAGTGATATATGTTAGTTTTGGCAGTGTGATAGTAATATCTCGTGATCAATTACTGGAGTTTTGGCACGGCCTAGTTAATAGTGGCAAGCGATTCTTGTTGGTCATCAGATCGAACTTGTTACTCGATGAAAATGGAGAGGCGGCTCAGGCTCCTGTGGAGCTTGAGAATGCAACCAAAGACAGAGGTTGCATTGTAAGTTGGGCACCGCAAGTGGAGGTCTTACATCATCCGCAACCGGCGGATTTCTGACTCACAGTGGCTGGAACTCCACATTGGAAAGTATTGCTGCTGGCATACCCATGATTTGTTGGCCAATGGTTAGTGACCAACAAGTCAACAGTAGGCTTATCAGTAAATTATGGAGAATTGGATTTGATATGAAGGACACTTGTGATAGATTGATTGTTGAGAAGATGGTAAAGGATCTAATGGATATCAAAAGAGAAGAGATCATGAATCCAATGGATGAGATTGCGAGGATGGCTGCTGATAGTGTGAAGAAAGGTGGATCTTCGTATTGCAATTTAGAGAAGCTAATTGAGGACATTAGATCAATGATTTGAGCTCCACTCTATTTAAAGCTCAATTCGTTAAGATCACAAATTTAATAAGTTTGTTGAAAATTTTAATTTAATCAGTTATGATGCACCCTAATTATGGTTCAATTGGCTAGTTGGACATCTCTCTTTACTTGTTGGAAACTTTGATTATGTCAGTTAGTGGGAAATTTTTGCTGACACCAAAGGAGAAGTTATCTAATAATTGATACCTAAAATATTATATTAAGTTAATTTCTATAAATTAAATAGATAAGTCAAAATAAATTTTTTAAATTATATAAATTTTTTAAATCCTTTTTTGGTGTTATTCTTTCGTGCCTATAATCTCGCTCCTGGTCAATTACATCCGAACGAATATAGGTTCTTTACAGCATTCTGTGAGTTAATTCGTTCGCATGGTCGCGAACCCACAATTCAGATGCATCGATATATGTTTTCCATGATAAAAAAAGAAAGGCGATCTTACATACTCGATGTCTAGCATTTCCGGTTTCAGTTTATTCAAAAAATTGCCTGATATCAATCGAGATTGAAGAAGTAAATTTTTCTTTATTGAACACGAAACCGGTTTTCAGCAAGTGCGAGTGACATGGACGAACGAACTCCAATCATTTAGACGATCGTTAAAATTTATAGAGGAAGTCGATCTAACTCTTCTAGCAGATCTTCATTACCGATGTTCCCTCCTGATGCCTTCTGCCTTCGTTTACGTTAAGCGATTTATGTATAGACACGAGCATCCTACTGATACTGGTCTTTATGATATTATAACTGAAGTTCCAAAATCCAGAGGTATTTATCTAACTCTCTTTTCTATTGTGTATGTGGCTGATCTTCTTGTTGATTTCATAGAAGATCATGTGGATATTGTATATGAAACTGTTAAAGTTACTGCCACTCCTGCTATTGCCAATCCAGTTGTTCCATCGATCACCATTGAGGATTATGATGTTCCACTTTCTTCTCCTGCTCATAAGGAGGCCGAGACTCCGAATAAACAAAAGGGGAAACGAGTGAGGGGTTCGAAAGGGACTTATGAACCTACCACTGAGGAAGGAGATATTCAGTTTAAACATCCAAGATTGGAAGCCTGTCCTAATCTGACGCCTTAGATAGAGAAAAGAATTTGTGATCTAAGCATCTTCAATCCCCTGGTTCGGGGTCATCTTTCGGAGTGTCATCACCTGAAGAAGGATATGCTTATATGGGAAGCTATTGATGAAAATGATTTGAAGAGTAAAGTCATTTTAAGTATAATGGAGGTATTTCTTCATCAACTACCTCCATGCTTCGACTACTTCAATCATGATTCTGATATCTTTTAGCTTTCAGGCTATTCAAGGAGTATTATGAATGGATGACATTCGTTATATTCATAAGAGCAAGCGTAGCCTTGCTGTTCAAAAGATGAACAAGCTCACCATGGAGCACGAGAGTGATCTCCGTAAAGCCAAGGAGATTTTTCAAATTATACGAGCTGAACGAGATAGTGCTCTCTCGAGTTTGGAGATAGAAAAGAAGGCGAATGTGGATCTCCAAAGTTCTATTTTTCGGTTGAGCTCAACCGTAACTGAGCAAGATAAAATAATTACTACCTACAAAGAAGAGATTCGCCAATTGAAGGAGGCCCGTGCGAGTGAGAAGAAGGGATTTCAAAGTTTTACAGCTGATTTTGTGCAAGCTATAAAATCAGAGTGTCAACGAATGTTGTCTCTGCAGTATTCTGGTCTTGATTTTACCCCTATTTACAAGATCTCTCTTAGGGATTTAAGTGAAGTAATTCATAAAGAAAAAGCGGTAGCTACTGTTCGGGAAAGCCATTCATCTGCTCAGACCGAGAATGCCAATCCTACTATGGAATCTCCTACCGCTTCACAATTTGCTGGTGGTCCTTCTGTTGGTGGAAGCAATATTCCACCTTCACCAAAGGAATAGCTTGTTTGTAGCCTTTTTTTATTTCTTGCCTTTATAAAGGCAATTTTGTATTTAAACTTTCGGATCAATAAAAATATCTTATCATATTTTTCTTCTAAGAATTTATATTCTTAAAATTTATGCCAATCTGCATGTATGACTAGTTCCTATTATTAAGTTCGTTGCACTCATTTTGCTTGCGAGCATAAATATTTATGGAGTGTCCTTACTCAATTTGTTTACGAGTATAGGGACTCGTCTTTTTATTCGAGTGTCATTACTCGATTTGTTTGTGAGTATGGGGACTCGTCTTTTTATTCATACGAGTGTCATCACTTGATTTGTTTACGAGTATATGGACTCTTCTTTAATTGGTATGACTATTATTACTCGTTTTGTTTGTGAGTGTAGGGACTCGTCTTTAATTAGTATGAGTATTGTTACCCATTTTGTTTGCGAGTGTAGGGACTCGTCTTTAATTGGTACTAGTATTGTTACTCATTTTGTTTACGAGTGTAGGGACTCGTCTTCAGTTGGTACGAGTATTGCTACTCATTTTATTTGCGAGTGTGGGGACTCGTCTTGTATGCATTTCCTAAAATTAAAATTTATTTATTCTTTTGGAAAATGTTGGGATGGTATTTCCCTTTTACATATTATAAATACTTACTAGTAGTATTTCCGTAAGCTTTCTACATTCCAATATCTTAGGATGGTATTTCCTTTCGAGTCTCCAAGTTTGTATGCCCTTTTTTCGGTTGCTTCGATGACTTGGTATGGTCCTTCCCAATTGGGCTCTAACTTTCTAGTTCCTACGATGCCCTTTCCTATTTCTGCTTTTCGTAGGACCAAGTCTCCTACCTTGAAATTCCTCGATCAGACTCTTTTGTTGAAATAGCGAGTGACTTATTGTCGTCTAGCTTCGGCTATAGCTGCGGCATGTTCTCTTCTTTCCTCGAGTATAACCAAGGATATTCTGCAATCGTTGGCATTCTCTGTTTTATTTAGGTCTCTATCGACCCTATACGAAGGAGACCCTATCTCGACTGGGATTACTGCATCCATCCCGTAAGCTAATCGAAATGGTAAATCTCTTGTTCCACTCCTTGGAGTAGTGCAATATGCCCATATGACATTATACAGTTCGTCAGCCCAATCTCATTTTTTATCATCGAGGCGCTTTTTGATGCCCTGTAATATGGTTCGATTGGTGACCTCTATTTGCCCATTGGTTTGGGGATGAGCTATGGAAGTAAACCGTAGCTTAATTTGAAGTTCGGAGCAGAATTTTTTAAATTTTGAATTGTTGAACTGTTTCCCATTATCTGTGATGAGTGTATGTGGGATTTCAAATCTGCATATTATTTCTTTCCAGAAGAAGCTACGGATCTTTGATTCAGTTATCGTTGAGACTGCTTCAACTTCTACCCACTTTGTAAAGTGACCTATTGCCACGATTATGAATTTTTCTGTCCCGGAGCTATTGGGAAGGTTCTGAGAATGTCCATTCCTCAAATGGCGAAAGGCCATGGGCTTTCAATGTGGTTTTGTACCTGGGCCGGTGTATGTACCAGTTGCGAGTATCTTTGACATTTATCACAACTTTGTGCCAATTTTTGTGCATCTTATGACATTGTGGTCCAGTTGTAGCCTTGTAGTAGGGCTTTCTTGACTAAGGTGGCTTGAGCTTCATGGGCTCCACATATTCCTTCGTGTATTTCTCGAAGGATGTAATTTCCTTCTTCAGTCGAAACACACTTGCTCCATGGATGGCCGAATGGTCTTCGGTATAGATTCCCATTCAGGAGTGAATACTGAGCAATTTTTATTTGAATTTTCTTTACCTGGTTCCCATTGTCAGGAAGCTTTCCTGTTTCTAGGTATTCGGTAATAGGTTTAATCCACTCAGCTATTTTGCAAGTGGTTAGAACTTCATTCTCCTCCGTAGAGGGCTTAATGATTTCCTCCTTAAGGGGGAAGTTCTGGAATATAGGTCCATTTTCTGCTGCGGACTTGGCTATAATATCAGCTTTATTTTTGGCTCTTGGGATTTGGACAATTATCCATTGTGTGCCATTTTCTTCAATCCTACGTAGGAGTGATAGAGCTTTGTCTGAATATTTAATCATATTTGGGTCTTTTATTTCGTATGTTCCTTTGAGCTGGTTCACAACGAGTTGAGAATCGCATAGTACTTGGAGGCTTTCCGCTCGCACTTCATTTGCCAGTTTTAATCCCGTGATCAGGACTTTATATTCTGCGGCATTATTTGTAGCACCATATACTATTCTGACAGCATACTCGATTCTTATTTTTTAGGGCCTATCAAGATTATTCCTGCACCCGAGCCTTGTCTGCCCGATGCCCATCAATATACATTCGCCACAGATTCTTTTCATTACTGAGCTCTGTAATTTCAGTCATTTCTTATATAAAATTAGATAATACCTGTGCCTTTATTGTTGTTTGGGGTTCATATGATATATCATGTTCGCCCAATTGCACTGACCATTGAACGAGTCTTCCGGATGTCTCCGGACTTTGTAATATTTTTCTTAGTGGTTGACTCATTCATACCACTATCTTGTGAGCTTGAAAATAATGGCGGAGTTTCCTTGTTGTGTGCACTAGAGCAGTGCTAGTTTATCCATCTTTGGATAACGGATTTCTGATCCCCTAAGGACCTTGCTCACGTAGTAAATGGAATTTTGCTCTCTTTGATCTTCTCGGATAAGTACCGATATTAAGGATTTATTTCCCACTAAGAGATAAAGGTACAATGTTTCCCCTGGTATCGGTCTATTTAGCAGAGGTGGGGATGTCAAGAACTTTTTGATATCTTCAAATGCCTTTTGGCAGTCAGCATTTCATTCGAATTTCTTGACATTCTTCATTGCCTTAAAGAATGGAAGACATTTCCTTGCTGAACAGGACATGAATCTTCCTAATGCAGTGATTCGTCTGTTTAGTTTCCGTAGTTCATTCAGTGTTGTTGGAGGCTTCATGTTGATGATTGCTTCTATTTTTTTCGGATTGGCTTCGATTCCCCTTTGTGAGATCATGAAACCAAGGAACTTTCCTACTTTTACCCTAAAGACGCATTTTTCTGGGTTAAGTTTAACTTTATATTCATCTAGTTTATTCAGGACTCGTTCTAAGTCTATGGAATGGTCCTCTTCTGTTTGAATTTTAACGATTAGGTCGTCTACATACACTTCAATGGTCTTACCAATATCTTCCTTGAAAATGAAGTTCATAAACCTCTAGTATGTAGCTCTTGCATTTTTGATCTGAAGGGCATTACGTTGTAACAGTATAACCCTTGATGCATTATGAAGAATTTTTTTTTCTTGATCCTCTTACTTCATAGGGATCTGATGATACCCCTGGGCAGCGTCCACAAAGCTATACATCCCGTGACATACCGTTGAGTCAACCAACCGGTCAATAGTAGGTAAAGGATAACTGTCCTTAGGCATGCTTTATTTAGATCTGTGTAATCTACACACATCCTATACTTTCCGTTTGGCTTTCGGACGAGTACAACATTCGCTAGCCATTTAGGATGTCTAATTTCTCGTACGAATCCTGCCTCTAGGAGTTTTGCTATTTCAGATGCTATGATCTTCTGCCTTTCTATTATAAAGTTCCGCTTCTTCTGTATCACCGGTTTAATAGAGGGATTAATGTTCAGGCTATGAGCCACTACTGTTGAGTCAATGCCCACTATTTCTGATGCTTGTGTGGCAAAAGTTTCTGAGTGATTTTGCAACACTCGTTCAATTTTTTCTTTTACTTGTTCAGGTATCTCGACACTGACTTTTATAGTTTTGCCATTCGTCAGCTTTATTTCTTTCAATTCTTCTACTGGCGCTGGCTTTATTCCTTGCTTTTCGATTTCCATGTTGGATTCAATTGGAAAGGCTTCCAATTCATCTTTTGTAGCTAACTGATAGCACTGTTTGGCAATTTCCTAGTATCCCTTAATCACAATGACTTGCCCTGGGATAGGGATTTTCATGATCAAGTACCTGATACTTGTTCCTGTGTTAGTTTCCCATAGGATTGGCCTTCCGATTACTCCGTTATAGGCTAATCGAGTGTCAACAATGTTGAACAATGATTTTATTATAAGATTTTCTTAGGAATCATAATCTCCCAACTCTATGTCTAATTTGACGCTTCCCATCGGTCAAACTGTACCTCCGTAGAAGCTAGTTATTGGATTTGTGATGGGTTTCCGCTCTACGGATGAGCCTCCCATTGCACGGAAGGCTTTCCAAGTAAGGACATTAACTGCACTTCCATCATCTATAAGCATCCTTTTTACTAGGTAATTTCTTATGTATATGTTGATGACTAGTGCGTCATTATGAGGTTGTTTGACATGCAGTCCGTCTTCTGGGGTAATCGTTATCGTTGGCATGGAAGAACTGGTTCGTGCAGTATATATCTCTCATTGTGGTCTTTTCCTGCCTCCTAATGATGATTCACCACCTACGATCATGTTTATGACTCCAGATACATCTTTACGAGTCTTTTTTGCATCCTCTTGATGTTCAGGCTGACTGTTTGAACCTCTAGTTCACTTTAGGAAATCTTCGGTGAACTTTTTCAAAGAGCATGCTTTAACCAATAGTTCTATCTCTATCTTGAGATCACGACATTCGTCTGTATCATGACCATAATCTCGGTAGTATCTGCAGTATCAGTTTTTATCTCTTTTTCCACCATAAAGCAGATTAAGTTTCTGCGGAGTTGGTATGTCTATACCATTTTGCTTAATTCACATCAAGATTTCTGATATAGGAGCATTAAGAGGAGCGTATCTCCTATTGTCATTCCTCTGTTTATTAGAACCGTACTCCCTTTTTGATTCTTTTCTCTCATCTTTCTTCTTGGCCCCCTTTCATCCTTTTCTCTCATCTTTTCTTTTTGGCCCCCTTTCATCATCTTTTTTCCGCATGTCTCTTCTATCTTTGTCCAAGTCAATCAGCTTGGTTGCGATAACCATTACTTCCGAAAAATTTTGGAGCTTCTTTGTCATTATCTTATCTCTAAATTTTCCCATCTTAGTTTCGAATTTCAAAGCATCTATGGCTGATTCCTTGCTTAAGTGCTCTATTTTTATAGCAATTTTGTTAAATCTGTCAAGATAACTTCTAAGTGTTTCGTTATCATCTTGCTTACAGAGTCGTAAATCGTTGATGCTCTTTTTTGGCGGGATATTGGTAATGAACCGAATCCTGAATTGTTCGATTAATTTTTTGAAAGTGGCTATAGAATTTTTCGGCAGTCGGTGGAACCATCTCTGAGCTGTGTTCATCAGAGTTATGGGAAAGACTCAGTACATGATCGCATCATTAATATTCTATAGCATCATTTTCATGCGGAACATTGAGACATGAGCTACAGGTTCACCCGTTCCGTCATATTGATCAAGAGGAGGAACTTTGAATTTTGACGATATTACGGTTGTCATTATGTTATGAACGAATGAAGTACTCCCATGTAATATACATTCTTCTATCTCATCAGGTCCGGTTTGAACCTTATGTAATGCTTCTCGTAACTGACGATTGAAGTTAGCCCTATCCCTCCTAGGACAATTGGATTCCGATTTCTGTTCTGAATTGGATTCTTGTCTCCTGTTTCTGTTATCACGCGCTTCCACTCGTTCATTATGGAGTGGCAATCGGTTGTCGATGTTTGCCCCTATGGCTGGAATAGATCTAGGAGTAGATGTTCCTGTAGTAGGCGCATCTATTTTTCCTTGAGTGAAGAATAATATTTGTTGTTGTACGAGCTTAAGCTGAGCGTTGAGGCTCTAGATTATTTGTTCTCTGGCTAATGGTGGTAAATTGGGTGGAACGAGAGTCTGACTAGTTCCGCCCACATTTGGTAGAATTAAAAATTCTGGCAGGTTTGGAAAAAGAATAGTTGGGACGGATCTGGACATATGCTAAAAAGGAGCATAATATGGTGGAGATATTCCGTAAGTTATTCCTGGTTGAGTAGTGGTTGTCAATTGTAATGATTTTGATCTAAGAGATTGTGAACAATCGCCTTGAGAAGTTGTTGAGCGTACTTGATTGACAACCAAGGTGCTGGTAGATGCTCCACTTTAGTCAAGTGGAGGATCCGAAGTGTTTACCATGAATTAACACAGGAGATTTTGATGTGTGATATGGAAAACTGAATAGTTTCCAACAGATGGCGCCAATTGATGAATGAGCTCCTCTCTTGTACCTGCAAGCACCAAGAAAACTAGATGAACTTAGTATCTTCAATCCGTAGGCTCTTCGATACTTAAGTTAGAGAGAATTATTCAAGATGTCTAATAATGAAAGATATGAGCCTATATATATAGGTACAAGGACATACCTGGTCCTTTATGAATTAGTATCATGAGAGTTCCAATTTTTTACCAATTAGGTCTCTTTAACATTTTTAATTATTAATTTTATATGCAGACAGAGTCTTCTTAGGACTCAAATTCGTGAATATGGAAATATGATATTCTATTTATCAATATAAAACCTGAAAACTTAAAGAGGAAGCAGAAATAAAATTTACATGCAAGTAAATTTATTACTCAAAGAATTACAACTACATATTCAGACAATACATATACTGATATACATATCGAGTAAACATATGCCAGGCAACACTTTTCACTTTCCACACATAACAAACATAACTTTTCACGTAAAAGTAAAAATATAAATGCAACTAAGGCTCGTCAGTAGATTTCAATAGACTTGGTTAATTTCAGGTTTTTTCTCCCGAGTCTTTAGAATAGTAACAGTAGGAACTAAGGACCTATTTGGTTATTTGGTTAAACGGTTTTTGATTGCAGGTAGTTTTTACTTTTTAGTTGATAATTGTTCCTGGTTAGTAGGGTGAGTAAAAATTGAACTACACTGAAAATTAAACTAAAAATTGATAATTTTAATTCAGTTCAATTTGTATTTTTCTGAATAAAAAAAGTTCAATTTACACCAAATCATGTGATTTGGTGGAATATATATCTATTTTGATCAATTCAATTCTAGGTTCAAATTTTTAAAATCAACTTTTTTTTTTTTATCTTATTCAATTTGATTTGGTTTTCAACTCGATATTATAGATCAAAAAATTCGGTCAGTTCAATTTTTTAACCGATTGAATACTCGAGTCTAACCATTAGCTAATAGCTAGTAGTTAATTAAATATCAAATGTTTCAAAAAAACATTTAAAATTGTTGTTATCTATATATTTAATAACTATAAATATTAATTAGCTTTTTTATATATCAATTGTTGTTGTTTATATTAATTATTTTTTCTTTAAAATCTTAACATGTTACATTTGTTGTTATTTATTATTTATATTTTTAAATTATAATATATAAAATATGTATTAAATTATATTTATTAATTTTTTAAAAGTAATTTTATATTTATAAATTTTAAATACTAAGAATAATATAATTAAATATAATAAATTATATAATGATATATTCCTATTGCTTTTTTTTTTTTTAAAAAAAATCTAATACATATAAATATTGAAATATGAGATAAAATTATAATATATGAAAATATAATAAATTTCTATATTTAAAAAAAAGAGTTTTTAACAAATTAATTAAAAATAAAAAAATAAATGTAACTTTATAAAAATACAAAAAAGTTGTTAGTTTGATTTAAATAAATAAATATAATTAAATAATTATATTTATATAGTTAAGAATAATTAAGTAACTAGTTGTAACTCTTCACATTGTGCGAGCTGAAAATAAAATAACTAATAAATAATTTTAATAAAATAACAGTTAATAAAATATATCACAAAAATTTTATTTTTTTTAATTTTTATTGCTATAATTTTTTTTAGTTACAATAGGATTAATTATGAGAATTATTAGGTTAATATTGTAATATATAGAATAGTGTTTTAGTTAAAAAATAACACTAACTATATTTAAATAAGTAGGAGTTATTTATTGTAAGCTCCAAATTGAGGTAGATATAAATAGTAGATAATAAAATATTTTAAACACCTATTAGTAACTGTTTAAAAAATATAATTATGTACTATTTTGATAACTGTTGGAAATTCAACAGTTAATTTGTTGCATCTAAATAATTATATCAAATATTCACAAATTTTATAGAAGGACTAATTTATTTTAAAATATTATTTTTACATATATTTTATTAAAAGCAATAGTCAATTTAATAAAAATAAGCAATATAATTTTTTATTATAAAATTACATCATTTTATATTAAAAAAATTATTTTTTTGTGTTTAACCTAGTATTTTTATTTAAATTTTATTTAAGTTAATGTAAATTATTAAATTTTTAAATATTAAACTTTTACTAAAAAAATAAAATCATATTTAGTTTTAGATTGTTGAAACTTTTTAAATAATTATATTTTAAATAGAAAGATGACGATTTATTACTTTTTCTGAATGGTGGGAAGGGGAGAAGTGAGACTTGGATATGATATTTCTTGTGCTTTTAGGAGCTCTTTTAGCCACTAGACTATAGTTTACCGTAACAATTTATTAATATAAATATATATATATTTTTTGTAATAATGTAAAACTTTTAGCATTATAATCGCAAACCATTTTTTATTGGATTATAATTTAGTTTAATTATATATATAACAATATTAATTCAGTTCAACTTTTACCGAACCTTTAACATTTGATTTTTTTAATCTTTTGAAATAATGATAAAAAATTTGTTAAAAATATAAGATGTTTCAATGGAATACATTTGTTTAATAGTCTGGCGATTAAATTTATAATATCTATTTAAATATTTTATAATTAAATTAATGAAAATGTTACTTGTTGATATTTTATAAATCTAATCATTCCGGAATAACAAAATTTTTTTGATAACTGAAATAGCACTTAGGCAAACCTTAGACATGATATGAACAAGTTTAGCCATTGTTCACGTAGAAGAAGGAAAAAAGAACAGAAATGGCCATCACTTCACTTGAAATATGATATGTTAAATAAGTAATATATATATGACTCACGTTTTGAAGAAAGGGTTGTCTCAGAAATGTCAAGAGAAGTGACCTGTGACCCCCTCTGAAAAATGAGAACATGAAATGTATGACTCACGTTTTGAAGAAAGGGTTGTCTCAGAAATGTCAAGAGAAGTGACCTCCTTTGAAAAATGAGAACTAGGGATGGCAAAAAAAGCCTGAATCCGCGGGATATTGAACCGATCCAAGCCGAATGGGGCAAATTTTTTAACATTTAACCGAATTTCGTATCGAATTTCAGGGTAATTCAAAATTAAAATTATCGGGGATAAGGCGGGATGGGTATTTAATATACCCGTCCCGTACTCTGCCCCGAACCCGACCCAAGATATATATATATATTAATTTTATATTACATATTTGTAGTAAAATTACATTTATACATTATATATATATATACATTGAGATTTTATATTAATTATTATAGTTAAATTATATTTATACATTATATATATATTTTTTTAGTTGTAAAAATAGTGAAATTATAATATTATGAATTGTATATTTTGGACCATAAATAGTTGTAAAAATATAGTGTATTATATATTAATTGTATTTTGTTATGAACTTGTTAATAGTGTATGTATATATATATATATATTTAGTTGCAAAAATAGTGAAATTATAGTATTATGAATTGTATATCTTGGACCATAAATAGTTGTAAAAATATAGTGTATTATATATTAATTGTATTTTGTTATGAACTTGTTACTAGTATATATATATATATTTAGTTGCAAAAATAGTGAAATTATAGTATTATGAATTGTATATTTTGGACCATAAATAGTTGCAAAAATATAGTATATTATATATTAATTTTTGTTATGAACTTGCACTACTACAAATTTCACATATAGCTACAAAACTTAGCCACAAACATAAAAATTGTAGCTAAATATAATTTATAGCCACGTAAATTATAACTGCATAGCTAATTATACAAACAAAAATTTGATTAGCCACAAGCATTAAAATTATGTGGCTAAAAATATTTATTATATATTTAGCCACAAGTAATTAGCTACAAAATTAAATTTGTAGCTGATAATATTAA